>CAIGRH010261880.1:0-11379 GCA_903798295.1 Fraxinus nigra | reverse complement strand
AAACCAAAACAGAATCTTCTTCTTCTTCGTTAATAACTAGAGGGAGAGGGAGAGGAGAGAGAAAGTTTTTATTTTTATTTTTGATTATTTTTAATATTTTAATAATTTATTTGGACTGATTTGCACTTTTTAAAAAGTTTTAGAGTAGATTGCAATTTATTCTTTATTTTCCTTTCCTTTCCTTTTTTATTTTATTTATATATGAGGATATAATGGTCATTTTATGTTAAAAATTGGTGAAAATGAGTTTTGCACAAGAAAATATAAAGGTAGGGACGTTCTGCACCAAAAAATCAAACGTAAGAACGTTTTCTACAAAACCCGTAATAGGTAGAGACGTTTTGCTCCAATTACCCTTTAATAAACTAAGTTTTAGTATTAACAAACCTTGTATTACTTTTTTTGTGATTTTAGGGATGATATGACAAAGTCGTAGAATTCCAGTGTTCCAACTTCCAAATAAGATTTCCTTCATTTACCGTTGGTAGAAAATGTGAAAGAGGCGAATTTTGGAATGAAGCCCCGTACTTTATCGGTAAATTTGATTTTATTTGTGGTGAGGCGGTCAATACGGCGTCGTTTACAGAGAAACGTGATAAACCTTCGTCTACATTTGCTATTCTCAAAACCAAAGACAAAAAAATCAGAGATTTTGCAGGACAATAGAGGAAATTGAAAAAATTGAGGCTATTATTGTTCCCCACGAGCCACGATCACCATTTTGTTTTTGTGCGTGTGTTGGAGGTTGTGGTGCGAAGAGTAGTAAAAAATGGAGAGTGCGATTAGTTGCGGACGAGTTGCTCTTTCCCCTAATCAAATATTCCAACCCATACCCGGTAATTTCCTTACTACTATTTTTTTTTTGTCATTTGTTGTTTGATGTTAACTTATTTATTTTAATTTGTATTAACAGCTTATATTTGAGTAATCTATCAAGTTTATGTGAAAAATTGCTTTTTAACTGTACCATCATGTGACGATTAGCACCGATAATTGGTTAGGAAATTTTAATTTATACGGCTTGGTTAGAAATTGGGGGGTGGGTACCCAAAGTGCTTATAAAATTAACCCAGAAAGCAGACCTTTGACGAGATGTTACATATTTCAAAAGGCTTCTAATGGCTTGTGTTGTATGCTATACTATTTTTGTGTTATGTTGGTGCCCAATTGTAGAAGAGTTTGAAAATAGTCGGGTTGAGATTGCAGGATGAGTTACACAAGCAACCTAATGTAATTTAGTTATCCTGAAAATGCATTTTTCTGTGTTATGTCAGGACACATTTGTTCAAGTACAAATACTTACAATAAATTGAAAATTCAATGTTCGAAAATGAGTACTTTCTCCTATTTTTTTATTTTGACTTTTATATCTTTCAGGTGATATCGGAAGTTTGATTTCATAAGAGAACTACCCATATCAAATAAAGATGAAAACGTTACCCTGAGTAACATCCGAGGGTTTGAGTTGCTCCTCTTAAAAAGGTTGACATTTTAAGATTCAACAATAAATTGATAGTGGAACCAGCTTTGGTTTTGAACTGACCCTCTCATTGTGCGTCAACTCAAATACCTTGAAGATTTCCACTTTAGATAATCATTTAAAAAAATAAAAAAAAAATCTCTCTTCCAAATCGTAAATATTGTCTTTCGGTGTAGCTCTTCCCCTTTCTATGTGACATTATATTTTCCACTCTGCTTGGCATGAACTTTTTTATCATCGAAAAGCACAACTAGAATGGAGGGATCATTAACCATGGTGTTGGAGTTGTCTTACATGTTTGGATTCAGATAATAAGTGTAAATTCTTGTAGTATAACTTTTGTGGGACATAAATGTGGTGGACGAATGATTGGCAAGTTGTTAGATGCACCAAGCTCTAATAGTCAGTGATGTTAATAACCATTTGAACACCTACGGAAATTACAAAGTGTTTTTACATCGAGAATCATCATACATTGTTTTTTTTTTTTTTATATTTTACTTGTTCTTTTAATTTAGTTTCTATTACTGTCTTCTTTTTTGTAATATCACGATTAATTTTATAAGCCCTTTAGCCACTCAACTACAAATCCATGAAGTTTTGTTGATTATTTGAAGCATGAATTCTGTTGAGATATTTGGTTGATGTGTGCAATGGCAGATAAGTACCCATGTCATAAACAATACACAAGCCAGAGCTCATTTACATCAATGCAAATAGCTGCTCTAGGGAAAGGCGGCGGCGGAGTTTTGGAGAAGCCTGTCATAGAGAAAATGACTCCTGGACGTGAATCTGAGTTCGATCTGAGGTATGGATAGTGAAGGTATAACTTTTGTGTTTCTTTTTCATGTATGGCTTGTGTTGTGAAATAATACAATGGAGGTTTTAAATTTTTATAAAGTATTTAAAATAATAAGAGATCAAGAAAAATAAGGTGACCAACCTAACCTGATACCAGCAACCCAACCACGTAGAGCCACTCTTACATAAGAGGTGTCTTGCTTCTTGTGTTTCCATTCAAATTTTTATTTTGAGTTGTACTGACTACATATGTATCATAGCTTTGTTTGATATCCATTGATGCCAAATTTTGTGGGTGTAGATGATGTGGAGACTTAGTTCAATTAAAGTTACTGTTACAAATCAAATGAGAATATTTACTTTTAGTTTTTGGATATGATATGTGGGCACTTGATATTGATTATCCCAGTCAAATATTCCAATGCCTGTCTATTTGCATGGTTTAGGTACAGTAGCATGTAGAGTCGAAACAAAGATTCAATCAACTGATATTACCATTGGAGGGTAAACCTATCTGGACATCCAACATCTCTATCTACAGAAATATAAATTCTGTTTTCCATTTTCCAGGAAATCGAGGAAAATGGCGCCTCCTTATCGAGTGATGCTGCACAACGACGATTACAATAAAAGGGAGTACGTTGTGCAAGTTCTAATGAAGGTTATTCCTGGGATGACCCTAGACAATGCTGTAAATATAATGCAAGAAGCACATTATAATGGGCAATCTGTTGTAATAATATGTGGTCAAGCAGATGCTGAAGAGCACTGCATGCAGCTCAGAGGCAATGGCCTTTTGAGCTCGATTGAACCTGCCAGTGGCGGTTGCTAAGTTTAACGAAATTACATTATAGAAGTAGTCATAAATGATGCCGTCATGTGAACTAGGTCGCCGCATAATGTACCAAAAAAAAAAAAAAAAGCCTGGAAACTGAAAGGTGTCATGTCGATTATTATATTACCTTCTGTGAACTGATGTTGATGGCCTTTTTTAGTGTGGGGTACCTTTTACCTGTTATTTTAGGCGAACTGTTTATTGCATTTATGTATACTGTTCACTAGGCCTACTGAATGTCCAGTTTTTGATTTTTCAGGCTTAATAATTAAACAAAGAAACTTGCCCTCTGGGTCTTATGAGTGGAAGGGAGATGCGAGCTACGCTGAGACATAATACTCGCGAGCTACATTAATTGTGCTTCCTGTTTGATATCCCTAATTTCTCATGGAACTGGGAAATCATTTTCCATTTTCCATCTTTTACATTGTTTGATAGGAAGAAATTTTCTTGGAATTAGTTTTCCATTCTATCCCTCACGTGACCCATTTTCCTTGTTTTCCTTGAATTGGTTTTCCCACCACTTTGGTGGGAAAATGGCTTTTCAACTTCTTTTTTTTTTTAAACAAATTCTATTCTTTTAATGGACAATTTTCATGTAAAACAAAGTTAAATAAACACCAAAAAATCCAAAATCTCAATATTCTTCACGTGAAAAATTATACTAATTAAACACAATTAATTGACAATTCTCAGAAAAACAATTCAGGCGGTTCAATTCTCTGGATATTATTTTCTTTCCATCCAACTCTTTGTAATCAAACGGACCTTAGATCACTATGTTTGGTGGAAAAGGAAAAAAAAAAAATGATATGTTTGTTAAAATTGTAATCTACACAATTTGAGATGGATTTTCAATCATTGTAAATTCAATGTATTATTGTGGAGAAAGATTGGTCCTCGGAAAATAACGGATTAATATTTTTTGTGAGAAATTTTAGGTGTTTGATGTTGTTCCTAAATCTTTCCAATTTCTTGCTCTCGTCTAAATTATTGGGTTTGTGCAACAACCCAAATTTATTGTGTATTATTTGTTTTATGTAATATGTTGACGATGAATGAACTTTTCTCCTTGTAGTCATAGCGCATTGATCTAGATATGTAATGTTTAATTTATTGTGGGAAATTGATATCTTGGAAATGGAATAGGTAAAAGGGTGAGATAGAATGTCTTCTTATAAGAAGATGCAATGTTGTGTTCTCATATTTGGTCTTTTAACAAAGCGCACGTTTGAGAGTGTTCTTAAAGTTGTGGGTCCTATGAAATGTGTAAATAATTATTAAGTTGTGAATCTCATTAAATTGGTAGATAAAAAGAATTTTGACTAGTTTAAAAAAAATTATGCTTTGCCAAACATGCTATAAATCAATTGAACCACTAAATTAATCATTTAAGTCAGCTAACCCTGGTAGGATGATAAACAAAACTCGAATGGAGAGACTTGATTGCTTGTGAATTAAAAATATGGTGGTCTAATTACATTAAATTGAAGTTCAATGACCTAGTTAGAAATATGGAGAAGTTCAGTGACCTACATGCAACGTTAGAAGAGCAGAGAAGTGGACTGATAGGTTTGCACGTCTTTAGTTTTGAAGAGCAGACATAGTGGCCTGATTGTATCAAATTGGAGGTTAGAAACATAGTAGCAAGAATGTGTTGTGAAAAGTTGACGAATGAACAAGAAAATCAGCAACAAGAATTTCGTCAAAATGAAATGTATGAACACGATTATGAATCGTTATTCTCAAACGATATTTGCCGTCACTGGGATAAATGCTTGAAGGCTTCAATGGCAAATAGTTTGTAAGAGTAAACAAACTTTAATCCAAGTTAGAATTAAGCAAAACCAAATTTGAAAAGGAAGTTTTAGAACAAATATATAAAACTTGATTTGATCTTATGATTTAGATATAGGTGCATCAATTTGATGTTTGTGATATGTTTTTCAACATGAAAACTATCCATATTTATAGAACATCAATCCTTATGCACGAAAATGTGCCAAAAACAAGCCAAAAGGTGTAAAATTTGATGAAAAGACACCAGCAATGGACTTATTTTTGTCCGCCCAGTACAAAATCGGACGCCTGCCAAGTTCATCAAATTTGCCCTTGTAATTGCAACACAAGGCCGGGCGACCACCTAACCTTGAACCTGGGCATCGCCCATGCCATTTTTCGATCTTCACCGTTTTTTGATCTCGTTTTGTTTTCATTTGTTTTTCTCATGGTTGACAACTTCCATTACTTTCAAAATCACTCCTCATTGTTACTTTGAACAATATCCAACAATCCCCCATTTATTCAAATATAAAATGAGTACAAGCACAAATTTAACGACACTGTGCATAGAATATGAATATCTTTCAATTTCAATCCAACCTTGGTAAAAATCTCACAAAAAACTTTTAACCTATTATTCCTTGTGATGATATCAATGAAATCACACTTACAAGTATCAAGTGTTCTAAGTTTCACACAATCTCATTTAGTGCTCTTATGGTCTTACACTTCTCATATTCGTAAACTTTGAAGAGAGAAACTTCAGCTCTCTATTAAGGCAGCAACACCTCAAAGTTTATATAGGTAAAGTTCTTATTGAAACTTAACCCTCCTATTTGTGACAATCAACACTTATTAAGTGCAGAACCTATCCACTTATCGAATAGCTTGTTATTACCCTTTGAACCTGAAGTATACTTATTAGTTTAGTCAGGTAGGGTTGCCGTCATTGATAGATTTAATTATGAAACTTTAACCACATCCTACTAGCTGTTGTCCATACTAATTCCCTTGTAAACAATTTGGTGATGGATCAGCTAATTTCTCATTTTGACTTTACATAAGTGAAATTATTCCATCTTTGATTAATTTTCTCACATATTCACGTCTTAGACTCATTTGTCTAGACTTATCATTATACACTTCATTGTTTGCTCGGGCTAAAGTAGCTTGACTATCACACAAAATAGATATAGAAGAATTATTCATTTCTTCCAATGGAGTTTCATATATTAAATTCTTAAGCCACTCAACTTCTATTTCGGTTTTGACCAATTCCACAAGTTCGGATTCCATAGTTGAGTGAGTAATATACGTTTGTTTCTTGGACTTCCAAGAGACTGCACGTCCTTCAAGGGTCAACATGATGATGATTTATTCTCACCAACACTAGATATCCAACTAGCATCGATAAATCCTTCTAGGATTGCCAGAAACTTAGAATATTGGAGACATTGATCCTTGGTTTTCTTCAAATAACCAAGAACTCTCCCGATAGTTTTCCAATGTTCTTCACTTGGATTGCTTGTAAACCGACTAAGTTGTACTATAGCTCTTCCATCATTCTCTATAAGTTTCAAACTTGGATCAAATTGAGTGTTAACCTCTTTAATGTTCAAGTGTTTGAACTTATTAATCACATTCTAACATATGTGATTGGCTTAACATATAAGCCCCACTAGCTTGGTAAGTTTGTGATACCTAGTGGTTGTTTGAGATCCATTTGTTTGAAAATTTATTTTTCAAAACTCATTTTCAACCACACATTCTCTAATAAAAAATATTATATGTAAATCGAAAAAACTTTTTCCTTAATTTTTAACTACACATTCTCAAAAATCATTATTCAAAAATGCATTTTTCTCTTAAAATGGGTCTCAAACAAGGATCTAGTATGGTATCAACTTGACCAAAATATTTCATTTTTATTGTGGAAGATAGAAACTTCATTTTTTATACTTTGCATTTGATTGCTCACAGTCAACATGTCATCCACGTATAAGTAAATGAGTACAACATAATTATCACGTACTTTTGAATATAAACATTTATCGACACTATTATGTTTAAATTCAGAAGACATTATTAACTAAGTCAAACCTTTCGTGCCATTTCTTTGGCACTTATTTTAATCCGTATAGGATTTTATTAGTTGTGTACTTTATCCTCATTTTTGTTAAAAGCCCAGTATTCTCCTTCTCCTATTTTGATTTTTGAAAAGAAGGTGTTGGCTATTGTAACTTTGTAAAGAAAAGTTTATAGTGAACAAAGTACTGCAACAAGTTATGGTATAACTTTTGATTGGACAGTTGCAACTATTTTTCGTTTGAATCAGGTGAAAACATTTATGATGTTAACATATCAGTTCAGGTCCATTAAATTGCTTTAAAAGTTGTTGTCATAGTAAACGAATCTTACACTAATACTTTATATATATTGAATAACTTATATAAAAGTTTGATATGAGTAGCAAAAGTGAGTCGTTACAGTTGTGGTATCAGAGCACGGTTACATGATTCTATAGACAATGTCCAATAAAATTCGGGGCAACTCGTAGTCGCCTAACTATCAAGTAAGTGGTATTCCGTATTTTACCTTAATGTCATTTTGAATTAGAAGTACTATTTTGGAATTAGAAATAGAATGAAAAAGACCTGGGCAAATGCCTAAGGCATTAAAACAAGTCAATTTGGACTTTCAATTAAAGAAGCCTGCAGCTAAGTGATGTTGGTATTTCACAAAGTTGATTCTGCAATTAACTTCTAGTAAGAAGTTAACCAGAATTTTATTAGTTTCCTATTATACATAAAGCAACATTAATATAACCAAAATTAAGAAGTAAATAAAGAATCATGCAATCTAATAATAAGATTTCCAACTTATAGGTATATACATCAGTACATTATTTAAAGAATTTTCATACAGGTTATACAGAAAAGTGAGGGTAGGAGTAAAAAAAAAATTAACTCACAAGTCTTCACATTCCTCCTCCTGTTGTAAAATAGAACATGATCACACTTTTCCTTCCTTTCTCCATCATGAGAAACAATAAGATTTTAAAAGTGTGGTTCAATATCAGTATGAAATATTTCAAATTTTCCTTCCTATCTACCGTGTTGTTAAAACCTACACAAATCTCACTAGTTAGAGCCTACAATTGACTAATAAATTATTAAGCTGTTGCTTCTACTAAAAATAATAATAATAATAAAATACTTAGAATGTGCAGCCACTTCATTTGAGCCAAAAACCAAATAGCTTGGTTCTATCACGTCAAAAGAATAAAAATAGAAAGTGCTAATGAAAAATCATGGGTAAAAATACTTTCAAATACACGTAACTTCCGTGTACTTTTCACTACATAACCCAACTCAAGACCATCAAAAATCACCTACGTGCTATATATTTGTATACATGTGAATCTTATTAAATTAGATTTAAGCTCTATGTACAGTAGACGCCCACCAAATAAAACTTTTAGCATATTAATCTTAAAAGTCACTAAAGTGATAGATATAAAAGGTCCATGATGTGATTATCACAAAATACATAAGCATGTGATTATTTTATATTTAGAGTTAACTGATAGTCATATGTACAGAACAATGCCTCGAGGAGGAAAAGATATTTTAATTGAACAACTTACCCGGTTAGTATAACAACAAGCTGATCAGTTGAACAACCGTCAAACTCCAGTTGAACCACGGACATGATGGGACAAAGTGGAGAACGCTTTAGACATCTTAATCCTCCAATTTTTGAAGATTGCACTGATCCGATTCAAGCCGAAATTGGCTTAGAACTATGAACGAACATTCTCCTACTATTAGATTCCCAAGGAAGATAAAGTTAATTGTGCCACCTTTATGCTAAGAGGTGGTGCAGGACATTGGTGGGATAGTATTCAATGCATCGAGAACATAAATCAAATGGCTTGGGCTCGATTCTGTGAAATCTTTAGGAATAAATATTTTTCATCCTCCGTCCGCTCCCAAAAGCTCAATGACTTTATTCAACTCCGACAGGGAGAGCAATCAGCTACTGAATATATTAAAAAGTTCGATGAATTATCCCGATTTGCACATCATATGGTCAGTACAGATGAACTTAAGGTTGAACATTTTCTTAAGGGATTACAGCCAGAACGAAATCAAGATGTTAGGATGGCTGGAATCCACGATGTGACCTTTTCTGTTATAGCTGATAGGGCATTAATTGCAGAGCAAGCGAAACTCAAAATAGTGAAAGCTCGTGAAGCTAGAAACCTGTGTCAAAAATCAAAATCTTCATCCAAACAATGGAATAAACCACAACAATCCAAACCGAGGTGGAACAATGATAAGAGAGATGGAGACAGTAACAATAAGAATTTTCATAACAAGAAAAACAAACAAAAGAATCCTACCTCGACAGCCCCTCCGACCTGTAACAAATGTGGGAAAAATCATGGTGGAGAATGTCGGCTAGGATAAGGAGTATGTTACAAGTGTGGCAAACCAGGACATATAATGAAAGATTATCTATCAAAATTAAGTAATACAGTACCGACCAAAGTGTTTGCATTAGGTGGAGTAGCATTGGGGACATAAAATAATGACGTGGTTTCAGGTACACTTTTTGTCGGTGGGAAGCCGGCAATCATTCTCTTTGATTTTGGTTCAACGCATTCATTTATAGATAACCAATTTCTATAAGTGTGAATTTCAACCTATTCCTATGAAATTTGAATTTGAAGTTACCATGTCTTCGGAATTTACACAGAAAACTAAGTTCTTGATCCCAGAAATTCCAATATTAGTAGGATCTACTTCTCTTAGAGCAAATTTAGTACCAATAACTCTTCAAGTTTTTGATATAATCCTAGGAATGGTTTGACTTTCAAAATATGAAGTTGTCATATAGACTGTCAAAAGAAACAATTGAGTTTATTAGGACATCAAAATTTAAATTTTCCTAGAAATTCCTCATCTCTAGTTTATCTAAGCCAAGTAAAAATTACAAAAGAGATATTGCTAGAAGAAATTCTTATAGTGAAAGAATTTCCTGAAGTGTTTTCAGAAGTTTGCCCGGTCTACCGCCAGATAGAGAAATAGAATTTACTCTAGATTTAATCCCTGGAACCAACCCAATTTCAAAGAAACCTTACTGAATGGCTCCCGTTGAGTTAAAAGAGTTGAGGTTGCAGTTAGATGAATTACTATTAAAAGGCTTTATTCACCCTAGTTTTTCACCTTGGGGAGCACCAGTTCTATTTGTCAAAAAGAAAGATGGAATGATGTGGTTACGTATCGATTATCGAGAAATAAATAAGGCTACTATTAAAAATAAATATCCTATTCCTCGTATTGATGATTTATTCGATCAATTACAAGGAGCATCAGTATTTTCCAAAATTGACCTTAGGTCGGGATATCATCAGCTAAAGATAAAAGCAGAAGATGTAACTAAGGCATCATTTAGTACCCGATACAAGCATTACGAGTTCTAGTGAAGCTGTTTGGTTTAACAAATGCTCCTGCAGCTTTCATAGATCTTATGAATCGAGTTTTTATGGAACTCTTGGATAAATTTGTCGTTGTCTTCATTGATGAAATACTTATCTATTCCAAAACCGAAGAAGAGCACTTGGAACACCTACAAATCATATTAAACATTCTCAAGGAAAAGCAATTATTCGCGAAATTCAAGAAGTGTGAGCTTTGGCTAAACCAAGTCTCTTTCCTTGGCAATGTTATCTCTAAATAAGGTATAGTAGTGGATCCAAGCAAAATAGAAATAGTGACAAATTGATCTAAACCAAAACAATGTATCAGAAGTTCGGAGTTTCCTTGGATTAACTTCATATTATCAAAGATTCATCCAAGGATTCTCAAGGATTGCTACTCCACTTACACAATTAACTAAGAAAAATAGCCTATTCAAATGGACAACTGAATGCGAGAAAAGTTTTCAAACCCTTAAAGATAGATTAACATCGGTACATATTTTGTCTATACAAGTAGAGAATTGTGGATTCACTATTTATAGCGAAGTCTCTAGAAATGGCTTAGGATGTGTTCTTATGCAACAAGGAAGGGTGATTGCATATGCCTCTTGTCAATTAAAGCCATATGAGAAAAATTATCCAACTTATGACTTAGAGTTAATGTCAAATGTTTTTGCTCTCAAAATATGGAGACATTATCTCTATGGTGAACCTTGTGAAATATTTATGGATCATAAGAGCCTTAAATATTTTTTTACACAAAAAGAACTCAACATGAGGCAAAGATGATGGCTGGAATTGGCGAAAGATTACGATTATATAATTCAATATCATCCGGGAAAGCCACCGTTGTTGCCGATGCCTTATGCCGAAAAGGAAATTTCAAAGAATCAAAGGCGAAAGAGTTGGAAAAAGAAACTCAAAATTTCAACCTTGAGATTTTGGACTCAAAGGATGCCAAACTAATGGCTATAATTGACACGACCCGTCCCAAGT
>CAIGRH010261838.1:0-15722 GCA_903798295.1 Fraxinus nigra | reverse complement strand
AAAAAAAAAAGAATATATTCATTTTTCATGTTTTTGTTTTAAATGTTTTGAACCCCTACATTATATAGTGGATTAGTAGATGATAACAGTAGTTCCAAGTGAGGATAATTAGTACTTCTAATACATTAGGACGTTGATTGAAATTTAGACCAATTCTCGAGTAAACTTTTGAACTCTGGCATACAAGTATTTTATATTCAAGTTTCATATGAAATTTTCCAAACTCTCGTTGGCCTAAAATGTTTAATTCTGTCATAAGTGAGATATTTTACATTAAGAATCGGATAGGTAAGGTTGTCAGAAGGAGATATTAATGCTAAAACAGGCAGTTTCTTTTCTAATCAAAATATTTTTTCCTCTACTTCTGCTTTTAGTTTAGAATTGTAAAATTATGGCTAGTCAGCTTNGGACGTTGATTGAAATTTAGACCAATTCTCGAGTAAACTTTTGAACTCTGGCATACAAGTATTTTATATTCAAGTTTCATATGAAATTTTCCAAACTCTCGTTGGCCTAAAATGTTTAATTCTGTCATAAGTGAGATATTTTACATTAAGAATCGGATAGGTAAGGTTGTCAGAAGGAGATATTAATGCTAAAACAGGCAGTTTCTTTTCTAATCAAAATATTTTTTCCTCTACTTCTGCTTTTAGTTTAGAATTGTAAAATTATGGCTAGTCAGCTTTGTTAAGGCCTAATAAAAGCCTTTATTTCTTCCATCACACTTTTTCTTTTGGTTTAGTTCGGCCTGCTTGTGTATCCTTTACCTCGAGATCATAGTTTTGATCTTTGCTGATAATTAATCTTAATTTTTTTGAAGGTTGGAACTGCTGTGGTCACGCGAGCTGATGGTAGATTAGCACTTGGAAGATTAGGAGCACTATGTGAGCAGGTGAGTTGAAGGATTGTGTCCTGCTTATTTTCTTTCATGTCTAGTTAATGCATCAACTGACATTTATCAATGCTTACACTGTTGAATTTCAATTGAAGTGCAGATTCAGGAATTAAACTCTCAGGGATACGAGGTTATTTTGGTGACATCAGGTGCTGTTGGTGTCGGCCGCCAACGCCTTAGATACAGGAGATTGATTAACAGCAGGTTTTGGCTGTTTTTTTGCTGTTTGAAGTTTATTTTGGAAACTTGAGAAAGAATATGATGGAATCTTTGCAAAACGAGGAATATTCATTTGTTTGTTTACTAATCTGCGTGCTCGGTTTGACAGTTACCTGTAGACGTTATTAACTGGTTATAATGTATCACTATATGCGTGCTGCTGAATTATTTGATGGATCTTGCAGCCTGATTTCATTCTATTGCACCTCTGGAAGCTCCAATAAAGAATATATATCATGGAACCTTCACTGAATAATGTTGAATTTTCTTCAGTTACAGAGTTACTAATATTGGTGACTTTGGGTTTTCTGCAGCTTCGCTGACCTCCAGAAACCACAGATGGAACTCGACGGGAAGGCTTGTGCGGCTGTTGGACAGAATGGTCTCATGGCTCTCTATGATACTTTGTTCAGCCAGGTAAAATCACAATGTAGGTACCTTATCTTGATTATTAGTCTGACGAGTTCCTTGCCTTGTGGTAGTTCAAAAGAAATAAATCTTTTTTTTATTGGAAGTGTTATTTTTATGCATATCACTGGTCGCAATGATTTTGTTTCTCATATGCAGTTGGATATGTCATCAGCACAGCTTTTAGTTACTGACAATGATTTTAGAGATCCGGATTTTAGGAGACAACTTAATGAGACTGTAAAGACTTTGGCATCTCTGAAGGTTATTCCTATATTTAATGAAAATGACGCTGTCAGTACCAGGAAAGCTCCTTATGAGGTACTATTCTCTGCTTAATTGCTTACTATTTTGTTGCTTTTATTATAAAGTTAGCAGGTCAGTGCTATTTCTGTCTAGAGACATGAGAGGTTTCTGCAGTATGGGTTACGTATATGTGAAAGTTTGACCCTTTTTTTTTAACTTCACACGCTTAATTCACTTGCAAGTTTAGTCTTCCTTACTGCCTGCTTGCTGATGATCTTTCTGTGCCTTGAACACGTATGTATAAACTTATATGAGTGCTAAATAATTTTTCCTTATAAACAAGTGTTTTATATGGAGGTTGGTGAATATCTTCACTCCTTGTATTTCTTAGACCTCCATTGAGGGTCTTTTCTTTTCATACACATTTTTTAAATTGTCATTGGCCTTATCTCTGTGTTCGTTACAATATTTTGGATTTTTTAGCCTCATAGCTCATATTATTTCCCTTACATTATGCAACTGTATAGGACTCTTCTGGAATATTTTGGGATAATGACAGTTTATCTGCTCTACTGGCACTGGAACTGAAAGCTGACCTCCTTATTCTGTTGAGTGATGTGGAGGGTCTCTACAGCGGCCCTCCAAGCGATCCAAATTCTGAGCTAGTTCATACTTACGTTAAGGAAAGGCATGGAGGAGTAATAACTTTTGGAGACAAGTCTAGGGTGGGAAGAGGGGGCATGACTGCTAAAGTAAAAGCTGCTGTTTATGCTGCTCATGCTGGGATCCCTGTTGTTATCACCAGGTAAACTGCCTTCCTGTAGAAAGTTTCAACATTTGGATCTGAACCGGATATCAATTCTAATCCATAAAACAAACTATTGCTCATTTTGTGAATTCTTAATGCTTCTTTTAAATAAACTTCGTTTAACCTATTTCCAGTTCTTAGTTTAGAAACTTCAGAGAAGTCAAAAGGAATTTTTTTCCTTATCTGATAAAATGATTTTGCAAAATCATAATAGTTGAAATTTCAGCATGAAAGCACGCAACGAAAGTGATTATGGACCCAATCAGTTTGGGTTATCACCTAGCAAAATTACTCATTGCAAGTAACATGGTAAATAACAATACAACTAAGTATTGGCAACTGATTGTAGCAAGACTAGTTTTCAGCATACTTCATAACACTGGATCCATCATCCATAGAATTTTTTATACTGTCGTTTTCTCCAAGTCCATGGGAAACTTGATGCCGCAAATGATGGTATCAATTTGCATACAGTATTTCAAATTTGTATCTTGCTTCTGAAATCTGAGCAAGCTGTATGAAGTAGTTTGCAGAATTAAAAAACAAATAACTGACCTACTACTTGCTCAAGTTATATAATAAATATTAATTGATGGAGCATTTGCTTCTCACAAGTCCTTAGATGGAGGGTAAATGAACGAAACTTTTTATCCAGTGTAGTCCTCCTTGTCAGAGCTGATGTCTTCTATGAAGTTGATACCTTTAAATCTGTACACTGATGATTTATTTGTTATTAAGTGTGAATTGCTGCTTTATGCTTTTTAGCAGAATTTAATCTCACTCTGCCCCATCTCTCTTTTACCATGGATGAAGTGGCTTTGCTGCTGACAATATATTGAAAGTATTAAACGGGAAGCGAATTGGTACGCTATTTCATCGGGATGCTAATAAATGGGGTCCACTTGGAGAAGTGGGTTCTAGAGAAATGGCAGTTGCAGCTAGGGAAAGTTCTAGAAGACTGCAGGTAAGAAAAATTGAGGAGCAATCTGATATGAATTTTGCATGCCAGAACAAATGTGGTTGATTGTTAATTCTTTCCCTTCAGGCCATGTCTTCACAAGAAAGGAGTAAAGTTCTGATGGATATCGCTGATGCACTGGAAGCAAATGAGAAACAAATTATTGCTGAGAATGAAGCTGATGTTGCTGAGGCACAGCAAGCTGGATATGAAAAATCATTGGTATCTAGGCTAGCCTTGAAGCCTGGTAAGGTAAGACACTACCTTATAGGCATTAGGCACGTATTATCTTTTGAACAAAATGTTAACACAAAACTACGTTTTTCACTCTCTTAAATAGCTTTTATCATTATAGGTTTCAAGTCTTGCAAATGCTATTCGTGTGCTTGCAAACATGGAGGAGCCGGTTGGTCGTGTGGCGAAGAGAACAGAGGTAAGCAAATTGGGTATTGAGGATAATAATTAATAGAATGTGGAGCACATAAAAATACCTGTTCAACGTTTTTATGGGACTTCCTTCTTTTTTGTTTCCCTTTGCTAGTACTAACAATATTAGAAAATGGTGCTTGTTGCCCTATTCAGGAAATTGCTACAGGGCTCATAATTTAAGCTGTCCACCATCCAAAACGTGTGACACTACTTCATCTAATAGGAAAAGTATGGTTGAAGATGTTTTATTTACATGAGCTGAGCTGGAGAGTACCATACTGTTTTAGGACTCAATGTTCTGCCCAAGTATACTAGCATAGTATATCAGGATTAAGTATGGCCAAGCTATTTGGCGCTTGAGTATAAATATAGGGAGTTCAAGCTGGATCTCGTGCTTGACTCAATTGTATTTTGAGACCCTATGCAAGCTCAGCATGAGAAATTTCAAAAATTAGTACTCAATTTTAGTATACATGAAAAACAATTTAAAATTTGTGAGCTTGCCTTTCCAAGCACTAGCTCAGACAAATAGCCAACACGCTCTGTTCTGGTTCGATAGAGATCAATGCGAGCTCCAAAAACTCATGAGATATCTGTTATTTCTTTTGCAAAACCAAGTTCTCTGTGTATAACCATGAATAATATATCTTGGGCATAAAGACTGTAACTAACTGATAATATCTGCAGCTCTCAGAAGGATTCATATTGGAGAAGTTGTCATCTCCCTTGGGCGTTCTTTTGATTATTTTTGAGTCTCGACCTGAAGCATTAGTTCAGGTAAATTAATTGACCTTTTTACCATCAGAAAGATTGTGGTTAATTGGTTGTATGGTGCTTCTGTGCAATAGACTGATGTTATACTAATATTGTAATAAAAACTGTTGCTCTTATGTTGAATATCACCACACACTGTGGTTTTTTGTGCTTGTTTTAGTAATACTTACTATGTATCCAGCTCCAAATTGCAGTTATGGGATGCTGTCATGATCTTTAATTGATAAATTCATTTTAGCAACATGATCCGACAATCGTAAATGCAGCCTGTGAAGGATTTTAAAACATTTTTCTTTTTGTCCCCTTCTTATTTTTTTTTTCAGACAACAACAAAATTTCTTCTCTAAGTTCCATGTTTTAGCTTAAAGCATCACATAACATCTAAGCTGGTTATGCAAATCCTCAACTACTGTTACATTGGATCCAAGGCTAACAACATCTAAGCCGTATTCACTATAAACTTGAGATTGGTAATGCAAATCCTCAATTACTATTACATTGGATCCAAGGCTAACAACATCTAAGCCGTGTTCACTATAAACTTGAGATTGGTTATGCCAATCCTCAATTACTATTACATTGGATCCAAGGCTAGCCCTCATCAAAGATCCAAATAAACCAAATTCTTGCAATTACTTCAAACGTGTTAATTTTGATCTACCTTTCTCTCTTCTAACTTGTACTGCTTTTTCATGGCTCTTGGAAATAGGAGCTTCTTTAAGTGCAAGCAAGGCATGCCCTGCCATCTAAGTTCCACAATAAAAGAGCTTTAAGTTTTAACCGATTGATAAAATGTTTCCCTTTTGAATGTTACCAACAAACGCTGTAAAATTATCTTACAATTATTTCACATGTCAACGTAAAGGGTTTGTAAAATGCAGCAACTTTTGGATGACTTCTGACCATTTTGGACGTCGATTTGTTTTCTGATTTTGTCCATATTTTATTTTTTATTACAAGACAAAATTGTATCAAGTCAAGAACTATGATCAATCAACTGACTCCGGACTCATTGTACAGCTATGGACAAACATTTTTGTATATTCAACTGTACAAACTTATGGTCTTCTATTGATTGTAACAGATAGCTTCATTAGCAATTAGAAGTGGGAATGGGCTTCTGTTAAAAGGGGGAAAGGAGGCCAGAAGATCAAATGCAATTTTGCACAAGGTTTAATCTTGTGAATAATTAGTTGTTTTAGGGTCATTGCAACCCAGAGTTATATCAATACTTTATCATGGTTATTATGAAGTTCTACCCATTTTTTATTGTTTTAGGTAATCACTTCAGCCATCCCAAAAAATGTTGGCGAGGGACTCATTGGACTGGTGACTTCTAGAGGAGAGATCCCTGAATTGCTGAAGGTGGCTTGAACTGAGAATACCGATTAATGATTCCATGGAACTTTTATCTAATTATTATGGTTGTATGATACATGAATTGAAACTGGCATTAACATTTCGATTGCAGCTGGATGATGTGATTGATCTTGTGATACCAAGAGGCAGCAATAAACTTGTTTCTCAAATCAAGGCTTCAACAAAAATTCCAGTTCTTGGTCATGCTGGTACAAAAAGTTTACTTTAAATGACTATTTCTCTATATTATCCTGCACAAAAAAGTGTAATTGAGATTTGAGCCTATCATGCATTCCGTATGTTGGGAGATTTAGTAAAGCTGTGTTCTTTTCATCCCAGATGGAATATGTCATGTATATGTAGACAAGTCTGCCAATATGGATATGGCAAAACAGATTGTTTTGGATGCAAAAACAGATTATCCAGCAGCCTGCAATGCAATGGCATGTTTTTTATAGATGATTTTTGTCTTTTCATATATGGTCTTCTATTATTAAAAGATCGTTTCTAATGATGCTTTCTTTACTTGTTAGGAAACACTTCTTGTTCACAAGGAGTTGGTACAGACTGGTGCCCTGAACGACATTATTATGGAACTTCAAGTCAAAGGTTGGGTTTCTATAGCAAAATTTACCTTGAATCCATGCACCCAAACATAACCTGTCCCCTCAACCTTCCCACACAATCATTGCACTTTCGAAGTTCATCAAAGTTTTATGCTTGTGTGTCTGCTGCCCCTGTTCTGCTTCCTAATGTTTGGTTGATTACTTAAATTCGGTTAGTATGCAATGGTACATCATGTCCCACATTCTGGGATGATTGGCACATTTTTGATGGTTCAACCAGTATTTATTTAAACTGAAACTTGGATGTATTTTAAAGCCTCCAACAGTTTGATGGTTTGGAATATAAGCCTTCACTCATTTTGAAAACTTATTATAATACACTCGTTGCTTTCTTTCTGGAAACCTCTGGATCTGTAAATTACCTTAAAGATTCTAAGTTTTGTCACTTCCCAGAGTCAGCATGTTTAAGTACTGTTTATTTTCTCATTCACATTTTGCATACCCTAATTATGTCCATCTGCTTCAGGTGTTGCAATATTTGGTGGACCTCGGGCGAGCTCTTTGCTGGATATTCCAGAGGCACATTCATTGCATCATGAATATAGTTCACTCGCTTGCACTGTTGAAATTGTTGATGATGTATATGCTGCCATTGATCATATACTGCAGCATGGGAGGCAAGTTAGCTTCTTGAATTTCTCTGCTGTTGTGTTCATTTGTATTCTACGTGTTTATTGTCAATTGAAGTTCCTTCTTAATTGCAGTGCACATACTGATTGCATCATTACAGAAGACTGTGAAGTTGCAGAAGTCTTTTTAAATGGAGTTGACAGGTGCTTGGTCTCCCTCTTGGTCATATTACATTGCACAATTGCATTTGCTAGCTGATATATTTAGTTAATTTAACATGGATATCATAACCTCTTCAATGAATTTAACATCAAGTATTGATGTTACCAGTGCTGCTGTTTTCCATAATGCAAGTACGAGATTTTCTGATGGCTTCCGTTTTGGACTAGGTGCAGAGGTATGTTGTCTAACTTTTTGTTCGTTTGTTGATATCCGAGTGTTATCTATCATATATTTGTGGTTGATGACAGGTTGGGATTAGTACAAGTCGGATTCATGCACGTGGTCCCGTAGGTGTTGAAGGATTGCTAACGACGAGATGGTACATCTCCAAAATCTCTCTCTCTCTCTCTCTTTTCTTCTTCTTCTTCTTCTTTTTTCTTTTTTTGTCGTGAATTGACTTGATTATCTTTCCGCTGGATATTTGCACTCTTGGGACTAGTCTAATACACACGTATTAAAATAACACAGTGCGTGAAGTTTTCAAATGCAGTTTTAATCATTGGCAGATGATCCCTTATTTTCATAGATGATCAATGAGACACTGACTGTTGTGTTTCTAAGAGTTTGCTTTAGGGTAAATACTAATTCATTGAAACACTTCCAAAATATTAATTCATTTGCCTTATTTTATCATGTTGACGAGTTAGGGTACTCCATTCTCAACGCTAAGGTCTTTATGGCATTCAAAATTGGAGCTACAAATTGTCTTTTGAAGCATTGAGAATCTTTTATCTGGAGCTTTCAGATATTAGTATATTACTTGATTTTTTGCTTTGCAAACTTTTATGAGTTTCGAGTTTATTTCCCTGATATTTTACCACCATCTGATGTAGGATTGGAAGAGGAAGTGGACAAGTTGTGAATAGTGATAAAGGGGTGGTTTACACTCACAAGGACCTACCTTTGCAGGGTTGAGCCTGCACAACCCAAATATTACGCAGTGGTTTTCCATGACACTAGAATTTGATGAAGCTGTCTGGTCTAATTAATCGTCTGCAAATTAGAAGTCTGGGAATGGATTGATGGATGTGTGGTTTTGGTTTTAATCAGAGATTCGATATCTGATATCATTCCCACCCAATGTACTATGTAATAGAGCAGTTAGGCACTTCATTGGCATCTCAAATTTTTGTGAGGATTCTGATTAAATCTCTTTGGAGGGCATGACCTTCTTAATATTTTTTCGCTTACAAGTGCTAGCTTGATGTGCTCGATTGCTTGGCACGAGTGGCATTGTTTTAAAAGTGGTTGACATTCGAAATATATTTACATTTTAAACATTTACACTACTTGACATGGCATGAAGATATCCTATAATTGCCCCCAAGCACTACAAAAATTTTAGTATTTTCTGAACCATTTATATGAAGTTCTGGGTCGGAAAGATTTTGTTCTTTTCTTGTGAAGGTCATGAATAAAGACGGGGGCATCTTCGTCTTTTGCTTCTTTGGCGACACCTTGTCTATGGACGAAGATGTCCACCTAATGATTATTAGAAATTGAGTCATGTTTCCGATCTGAGATTACTAGTATGATGTGTTTGGCCTCCTCCCCTTGACTCAATCAGAAGAATGTACCTGTCGAGGCATTTTGTATATTGGTTCGGCACCTTGGGCTAATACCCAACTGAAGGAGGTCAGTCAGAATTTAGGAGACGTCATAAGGAAAAATTAAATGAAATAAGAGCACAAATTAAAATCTAAGCATCATCATGACCTCACCAACCAATCGAATTTCACCAAATGGGCAGTTGCAAAAATTATGAGGTTGGAAATTATTGATGAAATTGGAGATTTTGTACTGATATTTTTCTAAATAGTTCAGCATTATAATACCCTTATTTAATTATAATTAAAATCCATAAAAATTGATCAAAAACTATCTTATTAATTTGTCACATCAACAAGACCATAAGAAAATGAAATAAGAATAAAATACGTATTAAGGACCTTTGTGTCAAAATGTTGTAATGTATAGAACAATATTATTTGGCTTCTGGAGTGTGTGTTGTTCGAGGATGATTTGTTTCCGTCCAATTCTTTCAATGCACGTTAAAAAAATATAAGTTAAAATAAGCATCAACTTTTTCATGTTTGACTAATTCAGTAATTTACAAGACAGTCTCAAGAGTTGGTCCTAATTGACCCTTATTTTTAATTATAATTTTTTTTAATACAATTTTGTACATGAACTTGTAACTTTTTTCTAATTTTTTACCATAAAATTTTCAAAAATATTACTTATCATACAAGCTTTATGTACACGTAGTTTAATTTGGCATGTTTGTCATTTTCATTTGCTGGTATTGTTGAAAGAGTCGCGTATATGATCATAACAGATGATTCAGATCACATCCAATTTACGCCTCCGATCTTCACTCTTGTCAACAATGAATAAATACTGTAAAAAACGTCACAAAAATTATATTAAAACATAATTGTTACTTTCATTTTTAGAGCCATTAAAGGAAAGGGGATTTCTACTTTGTTCTTCGTCACAACCAAGTATAAACATGGGAATGTTCTGACAGTCTAGGAGCATCCAATTCCAACTGTCCCAGATTTTTGGGAAAGCAAAACCCACCTCATAAAGATTCAATCTTTACTAAACACGTGCATTTAGAGAGAGAAATAGAGAGATGAAAGAGCTGTTTGGGAGTCCAGGAACAAAGAGTGGGCTCATATTAAGGATTGGGCAGAGTTTGTTTGCAGCTTCTTCAATTGGAATTATGGCATCTGCGTCTGGGTTTTCTACTTCTACCGCCTTTTGGTAATTTCATTCATGATCGCTGCTATTTCCTGAAAGTTTCATTGCTATTTTCATCTGTTTCCTGTTTCTGGGTTTACATGTGGGGATTGGAAAATATGATTCTGCTTAGGGTATTGTTTTCTTTTAGCGTAATTGGGTTATTCCACTTGCAATTTGATCAATTCCATAAAAAGAAAAAGAAGAGTCAGCTCTAAAAGAAGAAATATGCACTAATTTCTTGTCTTTGGAATAATTATTTCATTTGTAAGGATGGGTGGATAGAGAAGATAGGACTACCCAATTTGTTGGTTCAAGAAATGACTAGTGATCGTTGAAAGAGATTCCTCCTCGACAGTATAACACACGCGAATGTTCTCATGTAATCAGATGTTCTACACAACTGAGACAAACCATCAATTTATCAAATAGTTACGCGTAATACACACATACCTTTGAACCTAATTTTCTTTTTTTTTTTTTCCTTTTTAAAGGTGAGGGTGTGTGTGGGTGAGAATTTATTTTGCCTTGGGCTGTACTTCTGATTTTAGTAACTTTTCATAAACTTGGTGTTTAATTTGCTTGATGACTACATATAGTGTTTGCGTTTTTCATGTTTCACTGGAGTCCCTGGATTTTTTGAGGTATGTAAGTGGTAAAGTAATTTGCGATGAGCTAGCAAATAATTTGTGGTGACATCTGAAGGAGAGATACTGTGTTGACGTGATAGTTCGGTAGATAACACTAAGAGTAAAAGGTAATCATTCTAGCCTGTTGAATTGGTACAACATATCTTGATGTATTGTTAATCCCATTGTTTGGGTGGGATATATCATGATTGGTAAGAGTAAAATCCCACACCGTTTAAATACAACAATGATAATCAAAATTCAAGGTCTTGGCTAGTCCACTTAACAAAGTTAACCTTTTAAGATGGAACTTCAAATCTTAATAATAATGTATCAATAAGTAAAATGATTACGTGTGGTTTAGACAACTTATACATGAAACTACTAGTTTAACTAATACTTGGTTGCCTAAGTTAGATATCACTGTCCATGCTTAGAACTTCATGATAAGCTGTGCTTCTCTTCATTTTCCTCAAGTCTGAAGTTCTTTTTTTATTTTTTTGTTTGTTTCAAGTCTTGAGCACCATGATTAATTAAATTTTTACAAATAACTATTCCTTAAATAAGTTGTAATAATTTCCATTTAATGCATCTAGTAAAATACGAGTTTGCAAACTCCATGCTATTCAGTTATATTAGACATCTTAGATTGCATAATTTTACCACATATTCTTTTACCATTGGTTAATCTTGATGGAAAGAAATTTATATTCATGGATCATTGTAGAACCTGTCTACTATTATTTATTTATTTTTTAATAACACAGCAGTGAAAAAAAAACTTCAGGTATTGGAAATATTGAGGCTCATACAACCATATTTAACATAAACTTTATCTTCTTGCAATAGTATGTAGCCTGAGTCCTGAGCGTCCACCCATTCCTGTGCAGTGCCGTCAATATTTTGTTGAGATTCTCAGCACACTGTTATACCAATTCGAACTTTTCTTCTTTTCTCCTCAAGTTATATGTCAAGCTAGTATATAGATTTGTTCAAAGTTATTTTTCCCTCAACTTCTCTATTATTTTTTTTTATTTTTTACTTTTTATGTCCTTTTCTTTTTTATGCAACAGTTTTATTGCTCTGTACAAAGTAATAAAATTATTTTTTAAATTGTAATTGGTGTTCTTGCTTGATTTATAACACTTGGAATGCTGAATCATTTTCAAGCATAGAAAATCAAGGACTTCGCTTTTTGGATCATTTTTCCAAATCTCCCTTCCCCTTTTTGAATTCCAACTGTCTAGGGGTGGTTAATTATTACAGTGCTTCAGCTAATTGGAGAAAAATTTTGTTCAGCTACTTAATAGCATCAATGGGGCTTCAGTTTTTATGGAGCTTTGGACTTGCCTGCATAGACGTACATGCTTTGAAGTTCAATAAAGACCTGCATAATCAAATCATTGTGAGCCTGTTTGTTGTTGGCGACTGGGTAACTAATTCCTCTTTGGCTTCTTTTGTTTCATTACTTCCACAAGAGCTTTTATCGCATCAATAATTGTAATTAGGATGCCACATTAGAAACTGGCAGAAGGAAACTGTTGCAATGATTTCACATAATTGCTACCTTCCCCTTGTCAACCCATCTTAATCAACAATCCTCAATGCCCAGAAGTTGACTTGTATTTTTTCTTTCTTTCTCTTTAATTTTTTTTTTTTCATATTTTCCTTTTTGTCTCAAGGAATCTTATCTTGATCTACAAAACCTGAAAGGTTTTGATTATAATTTAATGAATATATAATTCAAAATTTAATGCATACACGATATGCATTAAATGTCAAATGTCAAATGTCTGCATGATATAAATGTATCATGGTGTAAATTTTTTGAGAAGTCATTATATCAGAAAACTGACTTTTCCTATTTACTTGACTCTTGTAGTTTTGATTTGTTTTTTCTACTTTCCCAGGAAGAGCTAAAGTCATTGATTTGTGCAGTATAAAAATCTTTACATTAGCAGTAAATCAGTGAACTGTAAATGTATGCAAAGCATAACATAACCACTTGCATTGTGAATAAGAGATAAATTACTTCAGGGCTGTAGAATAAGCACAGGCTCCAGGAGACCTGAATTATGGATGGAGCACCTGAAACTCCCTCTGAATTGAGATGAATCTTGCCCCTTTTTCCACTTTCCCATCCCTCTCTTGCACATGGGCAGGTGCAAACACGCGTGTTTGCTCGCACCCCTACCTTTCACGTCTGTCAATACTTTGTACTCCTTAAAGATTGAGAACCTCTGTTAGGGACAATAATAATGCTGTTGGCGTGCTTCTCTTTGTTTGTCCTCATGAGGCATCATCATCCATCCACAAATTTAATTTTCCACCCATTCAACTGGCTCAGGTCACCCTTACTGCCAAATCATTCATCTGATATCATTATGATGGTTGATATATAATTGTGGTTGGGACTCAAAATGCTCTCAAATCTTGGTCAAAAAATGAAGATCAAATATTTTAAAACTATGGTCATCGTAACCGTTGAAATGTCCTTCATACCAAGTACTAAATTCACATTTAAATTTCTCACTTCATGTCTAGCATCTCTGAAGGTACGCAACCTGAGAAACAATGCCGAAGTACCGTAACAAAAGCTAAGAATGATAAGTGCAGAACAAAGCTTGGGACATTTTTCAATGACAATTTTTTCGTGTCTCTAGTATTGCTTGATGTACTTTATTTATATATTTTTCATTCTAATTAATTTCAAGGTATCATTTCTATTCAATCTCCTTGAAAAGGAGAGTGTGTTTTGGTTATATGAGCTGTTGAAACAGGCAATGAACTTCAAATGAGATGTTTATTTGGTTTGGCTTATTACATGAGAAATCACAGTGGTCAACAAAGAAAAATGGTTTGCTGCTATTGAGCCCAGTTGAAAGCACCAAACTTAACTGGTCTAAATTCAGTTACTTTTGTCCAGTCTGGTTCAATAGAGCCATTGAGTCATAATTAATTTGTTTGGTTCTGTTCCAGCTCCACCAATTAGGTTTAGGAATTTTTTTTATTACAAGTTAGTTATGGTGGATTATACATCAACCGTACAAACCTTGACAATTACTTAAAAAGTTAAAAAAACTGTTATCTGGTTGGTTTTCAGCTTTTTTATAAAAATAAAGACTTGGACTGAGTGGCTGGTTTTCCATGTCACCGAAACAAAATATAATCCTTGTTTATTTGGAACTAGACTGACTGACTTATTCCGGTGTTCTGGAACTTTCCCATCCCTAGTCCCCAATAGAGTAGAGTAGAATGAATACCTAGACAGTGGGAGATAGATTCTTTTCTTTTCATAGGGATGGCGTTGGACATTTAAGTTGAGTTTGAATATTTAATTACAGTGATTTTTGCTGGCTATTTAAGCTAGTTTATGATCAGTTCATTAACAAATCAAGCCAAGCTTGAATAACCTATTGTTCAATTCATTTCGACTCTTTGCACCCATGATACCCTCTGATTGGATGAGCAAATTCCTAAAGGGTACTCAAAGTGGATTGCATATCCCAAAGTAAGATGCCATTCAAATCTTTCACACACTTTATTTGGGACAATGGAACACCAGAGCAACAATCATAATCCAAATAAATGCTTGTGGATATAATGTGTATCTTTGTCATATCAAGATTTTCGTTTTGGTAGAAGTTTCATAGAGAAGCAATTTTTTGTTCTGAAAGGAACATTTATTGATGGAAAAGGTGGCTGATAATTCTACACCAATACGTGCGCATGTGTAATTCTACCCTTACAGTTGACACTGTAATATAACAATGATCAGAATCTGAGATATTTGCAGCAAGAGAAATTTTATCTGAAAATTTTCTTTTGAAGTTAGCACTGACTCACTGGGAGATGATATTTTCTTCCATAAGAACACTGGAGAAGTTCAAGCTGGTTTACTTAAAATTAGTTGCCGAGTTTAGAAAGAATAGGAAATTTGTGGTTTAACATGATCACCTATTAAATAGGAGCAGATTTTGAAGTCGGGACTGCAGAATGCTATTCACAATTGTAAAAAGGATAAGATACTGTGGTAAGATTAATTTCTGAAGGAGGTAATGATTATAGGCTTCAAAAAGAAACTTGTGTTCAGAAGAGAGCATTTCGTGTCAGGAAAGATGGCTTAGAACCCTACATAAATTTCCACAGCTACAGTGATACCTTGCTATAACGTGATCAGGTTCTGAAATATCTGTAGGCATGAGAAGTTCTGTCTTTAACTTAAATAATCTGCACTGCCCAGATCATCATCAATGCCCATGTATTTCAGGCATACATTATCCATCTCAAGATTTTGGTCACAAAGATATGAAGCTTAGAAGTGAATATTTCTCTTGAAGATAACTAAGTGACTGAGAGGTGGAATTTTCTAGTATAAGAACTTTGGAGCAGTTCTACTTAGCTTTCTGAAATTTTGCCAAAGAGGTATGGTTTAATTTCTCTATGAAATAGGTACAGATTTTGAGGTTGGGACTGTGGAGAGCTATTACAAAGGTGTGGATGAGCTTTTGTCATAGGATCAAACTTTGGAATAGGTTGGCTCTGAGTGAATCTTTTGTTCTGAGGAGAGCACTTGGTGCAGGGAAGTCGGCCAATCTTGAATATTTAAGCCTTTTTTTCTTTATTTTCTCATGTACTTCCCATGTTGGTGGGACAAGTCTCTTTAAGTTTGGTTTGTGGCATTTTACTTTTCACTTGCTGGAGGTTAGCTCTGGCCCCCTCCTAAGTTGTTTTCTGATATTATTTCTATTATTAATAAAACACGCCATCACAAGCGTTTTGATTAAAAATAAAAATAAAAAATACCTATTAATATTTATTATAATTTTATACT
>CAIGRH010261769.1:0-11332 GCA_903798295.1 Fraxinus nigra | reverse complement strand
GTTTTGGTTCTCTCACCTGCATCAACATCTGGTATGCACAAGAAAATGAAGCATAAGCACATGCACATGCATCATCATGCACCAGCACCTGCACCGATTGACATGAGCCCTTCAGCACCACACATAGTTTAAGATTCCGAGGAAACAACACCAGCACCATCTCAACAGTCTCTAGCCCTCAACCCCACCTATCAAGAACGACGGATCCGTGGTTTTGGGATGATTTGGGGATTTCTCTTTGTAATCTATTGGTTTGGGGCTTTTGGGGTTTTGGGACGTATTATTTACGGCGATTAGAGGTTTTAATTTGGTTAAAGGGTATTAATCTAATTTGTTTTATTTTTAAAGTAACTAGTGAGTGAGGGGAATAGTGAAGGGGGATCTGTTATTAGCTTTTCATTCTTCACCTTAATCACTTGAATTTTGGGTTGTTTATTGTCTTGTTGGATTATTAATCTGTTAATAAAGTAAATGGGGGCATTTGAGACTGCGGTGATAAAATAGATAGTTTAATTTTAATTAATTAATTTAATTCTTTTTTGAAAGTAAGATAGTTTAAAATTTGAAAAAGTAATTTTTTTTTCAATAATATGCTAAACTGAAAAGTATTAATGTAATATAGTTTTTTTTTCACTCTTTTTTTCATAAATATTGTGCCCTTTAACTTAACATAATAACAAGATTTTAAAATTTTAAAATTAATAAACATTTTAAATATATAACTATACATATATATCCACCTATAATAAAAAATAAATAAATAAAATTGGTACCCTACAATGCTGAGATCCTGTGTGGTTGCTCAACTAGTGCATCCCTGAGTCGTCTCTGTGTGATAAACATATTAAAATCTCATTTATGTAATTTTACTTGAAGCTATCTAAGTGAATGAAATGATAATTAAAATTGTGGTATAACTAGTAAACCTTCGCCATTGAAATTCATTGAATAACCACACCTAGGCTTTTAGATTCTCAACATTGATAATCGAATGGTGCAACTCATATTCGTGGTTCAATCCTCAACTATTGATTTTCTTTGCGAATTATACATTATACACAAATACTTGCCTACACATGCATTTCCGAAATGGCGTGGAATAGGGCGGGTAGGTGTTTGGGATAGTTGAAGTGATTTCAAGAACCAGCGTAGCTCCTAAATTCATTCAACATTTCTCCGAATCAACTTTTAAACAAAACGGGTGGTCCATCCATTAAAAAACTGAGTGCCAATGTTCTGCAAAGTAGATCGTTCAGAAAACTACACACGAGAAATGATTTCTTAAGCATTGGTACTTTTCATGATGCACCTTTTAATTGGTAGATCAATTAATTTCTCAAGTTTATCATAAATTTATTTATCAATTAATTAACATACTTTGTTAAGCCAAGCATCAATCTCGAGGAGATTGTTTCTCATCCATTCCATACTCCAAATAAAAAGAGCCGAAATCTTGTTGGGCCAATATTCATCAAGCCCAAATCACTAATGGGGTTCAGTGAGCCCATTAAATCCTAGGGCTCTAAGATTAGCCGTGCTCGTTCTCCCCTGCTTCTGCAGCATTTGTTAGGTTTTTCAGTAAGCCCCCACCCTCTCTTTCACACACACTCTCTAGCTGTCTTTTACACAAAATCTCTCTTCTTTTTCATGGATTCTATTTATTAATTTCTGAATTACTCCAATAATAATAAGCTGAAGCTTTGAGCTTTAGATACATATCTATATCTTTATCTGATTCATATTGAGAACAGAGAGAAAATGGCTACGGTAAATCCATTTGATCTTCTGGGAGATGATGACACCGGGGACGTGAGTCAATTAATTGTGGCTCATCAGCAGAAGGCTCCGGTTTCGGTTCCAGCTTCAGCCGCAGACAAGAAGGCTCCGGCTCAAGCCCAGCCGGCTAAGCCCGCCGCTAAGCTTCCCTCCAAGCCTCTACCTCCTGCTCAGGCTGGTAAGTTAATAAATTTAAATAAAGAATTTTTATACATTTGTAATTTTTTGACGTGGTTACTCGATGTAAATATGGGAGAATTTAATGGAGTTGAATTTTTTGTTGGTTTATGTAAAGATGGTTGTTTGTAAATGTAATTGGCTTACTGGAATGCTGATAGACTGGAGGGAAAACGATACCACCCATCTCATGCATTCTGTTATTTTCCCCTATGCGATCAGAAATTATTTTCCTTGATGTAGGAATTGAGAAAAAATAAAAAGATAAATATGTGCTGGAACTATGTAATTGATTATGCACATGTTTGGTACAGATTATTTTAAACTCGTTTTTTTTTCCAAACTCATTTTCATATTAACATTCTTTCAATAAAATATTTTTTGCACATTCTTCCCCCACATGCTCCAAAAATATTAATTTTCACAAAATCTATCTAAGAAAATATGCTTAAAAAGCCTTATACCTCTTTATTTTTTAATGTGTATCTGCGTGATTGTGGTGATGGGTTTGCTTCTGTGTATTAAGAAGTGTTTTCCAGAATAACACAACTAATAAGTTTTATTGGGCATCTAAATATTATTATATGTAAATACAAATTCTGTTTTTTATAAAATGTTTTCTTAATCATTTTATGTCTTACTTTTATGGGGAATCCTTCATTCCCTCGTGTCTCATTTCTTATTTCTGTTCTTTGTACCTATATGGCGTTGAATAAAATTAGTAATTTCTAATTCGTGTTATGATTTCTAAGTTGTTATAATGAAAGTTGTATAGCTAATAATTTTTCAACTATTTACGAAAATGGCATGACATCTTTACTTATTCACTTATATAGGTCCTGACTAGTGGAATCGGTTGTCAGTCTGTCATTCTTTGTGCAGTCATATTCTGTAACAATCACTTGTATTTCCTTTTTAAATCAATAATTGTCACCTATCCTGCTATCCATATGCCTTTTTGTACAGTCACTTTTGGAAACGTGTAATTTTGAGTATGCTACTTCCTATAATTGGTGAGATGGTAATATCTCCACCTTCACCCTCTGACAGCCTAAACTCTAGTTTGGTATTCGATTGTATTGGAAGGATTCAAGTTTTTAAGGCTTTCCATGTTTTGAAATCTTTTTCTGCTTAACCTTCTTGCGATTTTGAGAAGTATCTTTAGCACAATTCAGTAAACACAAAGTTTCATTTGGAAAGACGTTATCTTGGGTTTCATTAAGGCTCTTTTGCAAGAGTGTTTATAGTTTGACACTTGTCTATAATCTATCTTGAGCAGTGAGAGAAGCCAGTAATGGAGGTCCGCGAGGAGGAGGTCGTGGTGCTGGTCGTGGACGTGGATTTAATCGTGAATCTATGGATGAAAATACATTTGGAAACAACGGATATTCTGGCAGGCACAAAGTTTCTGAAGAAGGAGATGATGGCAAGCCCTCTGAAAGACGTTCATATGGTGGACCACGGGGAGGTGGGGGTTTCCGCGGTGGTCGTCGTGGCGGTTTCAGCAATGGAGACACTGTGGAAGGTGAACGCCCTAGGAGGGCATTTGAGCGACACAGTGGGACTGGACGTGGGTAAATGGATTTACTAACCAGCTGTCAGTATTTAGTTGCATTTTGTGCCTTAACCCTTTCTATCTCTTCCTTTTTGTGTGAGTTATATACCACATAAGTTATTGTGTACATGTACTTCAAAATTTTTGTTGTCTTAGTTGTAAATCTTTTCTTTTCATTATTGCCGCCGCAGGAATGAATTTAAACGTGAGGGTGCTGGTCGAGGAAATTGGGGAACGCCCACTGATGAGATTGCTCCGTAAGTGCTGGAGTCTTTTAAGTATTGCTCCGGATCAGAATTTCATGAATCACACATTACGCGATGCTGTTGTTCAATTTATGTTGTCTTGTTGCCTATGATAGGGAAACTGAAGAACCTGTTAATGACGGAGAGAAGAATGTCGATGCTGAGAAGCAATTGGAACAAGAAGATATTGGAGATGCTAATAAGGATACTTCTGTGCCTGAACAAGAAGAAAAAGAGAAGCCTGAGGAAAAGGTGAGTGCCGTCCACTGCATACAATTCATGGAATTTATAGGATTTTGCGCTTTTGCGCACTTGAAGGTTGGAACGATTGGTTCAGTACTTTTGTTTGCTGAACTTAACTAGAGATTGATTTGCATCAATTTGCCCGACCTGACTTAGAATCAACTGGTAATCAATCTACTTCCTATTTTTCATTGAATGTGGTTCATGCATGTTTTGACTTTAGCTTTCCAACTTCCAAAATTCTTGATGACTTTCGTGCCATAAAGTTTTGTTGAACTTTGGATCTTGCATAAAGCTGTTCCTCTTTTAAAGCCTTTCTTTATGATGGAAAGGTGTAGTATCTGCATGAGCTGAAAATTAGTTTTTTTCTGTTATGAGATTTGGAGATGTGAAAGTACAGGCAGTTTTCATGTATTTTCTGATTGCATTGATATTGATCCATTTCTTAATGTGATGTACTGCATTTTATCTCTGAACAAGGAAACAGTGATACGAGTACATCATTTCTGACATCCAGGTTCAGTGTCACTTAAACCTAATGTAAGGTTGAAGAGAAATATGTCACCATAAATATAGTTCAGTTTTTGTTCAGGCGTTTAAACTGGGAAGTCATTACTGTTTCTCGGAAATGAATGAGTTCAGGAGGCACAGGCACAGACACAGACAATATTATCAAACGATGTAGGACTTCGGAACTTTTAGGATCTCATATCTTGCCATGAGTTATTAGTACTGCTTGACAACAATAACTTTTCGCTGTGTTCTACACAACTCATTTTCTTCAAATTGAACAGTTGTGCTAGGTCTTTTATCTTTTAATAATTACTGTCTGCCACTAGGAAATGACACTGGAGGAGTATGAAAAATTACTAGAAGAGAAGAGAAAGGCCTTGCTGGCAAATAAATCTGAGGAAAGGAAGGTTGACTTGGACAAAGAGTTTGAATCCATGCAACTTCTGTCCAACAAGAAGAATGACGATGAAGTCTTCATAAAATTGGTCAGTCAACTGTTTTGGTTAAAGCTTTCTTAATTTCTTTAACTAAGCAAAGACAAGTTTATGGATCATGTGGTAATTGGATAGGGTTCTGATAAGGATAAACGTAAAGAGGCAGCTGAGAAGGCGAAAAAGGTATGATTAAATTTCATGATACCTGTACAGGATTGCCCCTTTTACTTGAGACAAATCTGCTGCATAATCTCTTCTGAATTTTGGATGCTATTTATTGATTGTTTATATTGAATTTATCCTTAACATCCACTTGTTGATGATCATTTTATATTTTGTCCACAGTACTGATGGGTCCGTTGGGAAACATTATCTAATATTGTATGTGCCATTTCACGTCTACATGTTTGTTGAAGACCCTTTTTGCCTTTTTATCTAGACAAGACCTTGCATGTCCTGTATGTCCTTTGTACTCCTTGAATTACCTTATATTATAGAGTGGTTCTGTAGATTGTTGCACTACTCTGCAATGTCTTTGAAGATGGCTTTTTTTAGGTTACTGGTGATGGTCAGTGTCTAAACTTGAGTGTCCGTTGAACCTGGAAGAGAGGCCGGTTGTTGCTAATTGGATCTAAATTGAACCAATTGATTTAACAATTATAAGTTCAGACTGGAGGTTATTTTTAATTTATCTTGTTAGAAGATTATTATCCTATGATATATTTATGTTTGTTGTTTTTTCTATTGTTACCTCTCTGGAGTTGTTTAGAACCTCTAAATATATATAAAAGAATTTGCCTTAGAATTTGCTTAGGTGCTTCGATTGTGATATTTGGGGTTCTGATATTTGAATTTAACTGTTGCCTATAAACTATGACTACTGTTGTGATTTATGCTCGACTAGTGCATTTCGTAATTGTTTTTTGTTTCATGTGCAGTCTGTGAACATAAATGAGTTTTTGAAGCCTGCTGATGGGGAGAACTTCTACCGACCTGGTGGCCGTGGTAGGGGACGTGGCCGTGGTAGAGGTGGATATGCTGGAAACAGTATGAACAATGCGCAAGCCCCATCTATTGAAGATGCTGGGCATTTCCCTTCCTTGGGTGGGAAGTAAGGGATCTCCACCTGCCTCCCGAGGTCTGTTTTTGTGGTTTTCCGATCTTTAGTTCCTCGGAGGTGGCTGGATATTTCAACAGGAACCTGTGTGTATATTTAGATGTATTCCAGGAGCTTAGGCCCTTGGTTCTTCACGACTTTAACGAATAACTTCCTGTCATATTTAGAGCATTAGGAACCCTTTTTCTTGAATAACTTCATGGGATCAGTTTCATTTTGGAGTTTGATTAAAACAGTTTTGTTCTATTCTACTACATGGTTTTTCTGCATGTACTCTGTTGGTTTGCTTTCTTTGATGCCATTTGTCCTACTGTTCAAACGCTTAGATTGTGTGATCATGATTAGGGACCTTGGATTTATAATCGTTGAATCATTGTGTTGTAGATGCATGTATGAGATGTTTATCATGCCAAACTTTTCAGTCTTTAAAAATAAACAAGAATGATGAGGATAATTCAGTTGCTCAAAATTAATGAATCCATTTTATTCTCTTTCCTGCCACCGGAATTCACTTGGAAAACTTTATTCCTGTGATTGTAGCACTTGTAACTGCCTGAATGGGACCAATAAAATAGAATTTTGCTAGACGTACGCGGGCGTGTACCAGGCCCCACCTGCCCCTCTAACAATGGTGGTGGGGGGTGGGGGGTCACGATTATTTTATTAATCATGGGCCCACTCCTCATGTGAAGGGAGCGTAAACCCTTGTGTATAAATAAATTAATTCAATAAAATATTTTTAGATGAGGGTTTTATTAGATAATGGAATTGCGGGTGGGTGACAAGAAAATGTTTGAGGAAACAAATTTCTGAAAGTTCAACATGAATCAAGAGGCCTAATACGTGGGAATAACTTGGTTGGCTGAAACATTGACAGAAGTCAAAGCCGTGTGTATGTAGCATGGAGAAGGGGTTATTTAGGAGATCATAACCAATTAACCGAGTTAATTCTTTTAATAATTACTCAATTTATATAATGGTCGCAGTTTAATCGCTAAACTTCATAGTGTTCATTGAACTTTATCTGTTTGTACTTCATCCGTCACCCTAAAAAAATTCATTATCTTATTCGTCAACGAAAATCTCACGTGACAAGTTGTGATCGTTAAAAAAATTACAAATTCAATCTCACGTGACAAGTCACATTTTATTCAAACTTCAAAATGATTTCTAATGGTTTCATTCCTTTCGTTGTTAATGTATTGCACGGAAATCCTATATGGAAAGATATAATCATTAGAAAAATTGCAATTCAACCAAACCATCAACTCACCAAAATCATATGTAAAACGCGACTTTTACAGTTCCATGAACTTCTTTAAAACCCAATAAAGTATCCCCAATTTCAACTCTAAAAAACCTTTGCCCCAATTCACTCGTCTCACCCGTGTACAACTAAATTGTCATTGAATCAGCCTTTAGTCATCCACATTTAAATAGGTGAAAAATGGAGCAAAAATCGAAATGAATGCCTTAATTTTAATCAAATTCAAGGACATGGAAATAAACTGAACGCAAGTACTCATATTCATTCATCAATATCTCTACTTTGTACAAATGTTCTTTGAATCAAATACGTTGAATAAATGAACATTTGGACAAAGTGCTAAAATAACATGAGAAGCAGTAATTATGCTGAGTCTTAAAGCACCAATGGAAGAAAATAAATTACATGCCACGAACAGCGCTGTAACATCACAGCAGTTTTTTTTTTTTTTTCTCCTTTTAGGAAGAGCAGCAACCAGAATTCTGGTTAACGGGTAGTCCTTTGATCTGCACAGTTTGAGGGCATTGTTCATGCTCGGTTGACTTGCCATCCTGTAAACACACAAAGGAATACTCGTAATCTAGATTACAAAGATAAAACAAATCTCAGGGAATTAACAGATCATGCTTGGTTAAGCTTAAAAGAAAACTTGCATTAAGTATATTTTTGTTTCTGGAAATGTTTGGATAGATTACTTTTTTTCTCATAGTTGATTATTGACCACAATGCAAGGTTTTCTTTCAAAATAAGTAACTTACTTGTATCCTACTTGAGCAACAAAAGGAATTATTTGTTCTACAATTTGTTTCATTAAGAGCATGTTTGGCATGACGTAAAAGTCGAAACTGCTTTTAAGACTACGATGCTACTTCTAAAAGTGCTTTGTCTAACTAAAAAGACCTTTAGATGAAGCTGACGCATGATAGCTACCTCATTAAGTTCTTCCCTGAAAAGCAGAAGCCGAATCTATACCAAACAGGCCCAAAATAAGCTTACCTATATGTATTTTTTAAAGCTTAGCCAAATAAAGAGCTGTCACAATACAATACTCAGCAATTTCAACACTATAATCTCAACACACACTATAAAACCGCTATACCTGTTCTTGATTGCAGCAGCCATAGCCATGAAAGCCTCTTCGACATTAATGGCATTTTTTGCACTTGCTTCCATGAAAGGAATCCCAAGTTCATCTGCAAATGCCTGGGGAAAACCGGCATTGTACTAATTAATCAGAACTGATTATGTTATTTAGCCTCAATCATTCAAAAATAAATTGAACATAGATTCATACAAGCACACAAGGACTTGAAATACAATAAGTTACTTTAGCTGTCTCGGATGACACAACTTTCTGTTCCGTGAGATCGCACTTGTTTCCAACAAGAAGCTTGTTAACATTGTCACCAGCATATCGGTCTATTTCGTTTAACCATAGCTTAACATTGTTGAAGCTTTCTTGATCAGTCACGTCATAAACCACCTGATAGATGTACCACTGAATTAAGTAAATCCATCACAAAGAAACTGCCCTAACAAGAATTGGCATTACTTACAATGATACCATGTGCCCCACGGTAGTAGCTGCTAGTAATTGTTCTAAAACGTTCTTGTCCAGCNGCACTTGTTTCCAACAAGAAGCTTGTTAACATTGTCACCAGCATATCGGTCTATTTCGTTTAACCATTGCTTAACATTGTTGAAGTTGTCTTGATCAGTCACATCATAAACCACCAGATAGATGTACCACTGAATTAAGTAAATTCATCACAAGGAAACTGCTCTAACAAGAATTGGCATTACTTACAATGATACCATGTGCCCCACGGTAGTAGCTGCTAGTAATTGTTCTAAAACTTTCTTGTCCAGCAGTGTCCCACCGCAAAAGGAAACAGATTGTACTAAATGAAAATTGAACCTGAAACTAAGAACAACACAACAGACATAGGGCATCATGACCTGGGGTAGAAGGGGCATGGACTGAAGCCATGTGAATGTAAATGCAATGTTGTAACACTCGAAAAATTTTACACCGCAAAATACCCAAATTGTGCAAAGAAGTTTAACATGTAGGGAACCATAACGAGATCTTAAATTCATCACAAGGCCATCATCGGTATTGCAAAAACTTACTATTTGGAGTTTAATAGTTTTTCCATCCTGCTCTACTGTGCGAATTTTCTGCATCAAAGAACATGTGAAATAGTTTCAAAAGTTATAATTTTGTACTGGTACTGTACAAAAGACATCAACGGACTGATCACTTACAAAGTCTACACCAATGGTACTAATATAACTTTCAAGATATGAATCGTCCTGAAAACAAAGATGAAAGATAGTTAGGGAAAACATCACTTTTATTAGGATTTTTGGTCATATCTCAAATGTGATGAACATATCTAAAACCAATCGACAAAAGCTATTTAAAGCGCATACGGAAAAGTGCGAAATATAAAGAACAAATTTTAGGAGTTACTAATATATGGAAAGTAAGAAGACCACGTTTGCACGCCATGATGGTTTCCCTAAAAAATGCATCAACAGCAAGTGAAGCAAATCACTAAAGGAAATCAAAAGGATAGAGACCATGCCTTCCCCACCGCCATGCCTTCCCCACCCCAGCATCACCTCCAATGGATGCAAAAAAATAACAATAATAATAAGTGGTAACACTGCAAACAGATAATCCCATCAACTAACATAAAAATGCTCGTGTATTATGCGAGGCAGCAAAATCAAGTTTTACGAGAAACTAACAAATAAAAAACTGGACCAGAAGAAAGACTTTAAAGACCCTGTGTTTGATTAAAGGAGGATGATAATTGTAATAAAAAAAATGATTAATTGATTCGGAGCTTACAGCAAATCTTAAAAGAAGACATGATTTTCCTACACCTGAATCTCCAATTAGCAGAAGCTTGAAAAGGTAATCGCTGCGCAAAAAAACAATATAAAGGTAGGTGGAATTTGTAAGACAAGATAAAGAAATCAAATTGAATAAAATCCAAAACTAGCTTATGATAGGTAAGTGCAAAATCAAGTAAAAGAAAATTTTTAGATCCTATAATTTCATATAATTTTGAGAAATGGACCCAAGAATACAACATGTTATCCAATTATAAAAATGGAAAATAGTTTACATCACTTTTTGGAAACAGAATTCTTTTATTCTTTACTTTAACTAAACACCACCATGATTTTAGGTAAAAGGAAAATAGTACTCTATGCATGAAAATTTGATTAGAGATATACGCATCTCCTGCCAACATTGATATTGTGTTTTAGTCTAGATCCTCTGGATGCCATAGGCGCAGACTTTCCATTTCTCATGACATGTAGATTTGCATCGAGCAATTAAAACAAACATAAGCTCAGTAGTAGAGCCATGAATTTCCCGTAGGGGGGAGGGGTCGACACACTGTTTAAGCTGCTTCAAAAGACAGAGCCACAACCGTACACCATGACATGTTTCAACAGCTATGGAAAAAATGTAATGAAGAAAATATAACCAACAATGCATATTATGCATCACAAATACAGAATTGAAATTTCACTGTTATTTAGAAAGGTGCATAAGGGAACAAATATATGGAAAAACAAAAAAAATTGCCACTAAAGATGTTTTCTCATAATTTTCCACATTGCATTATAATATATTGGCAGCTAAATATAACAAAAAACTTTTGAAAAGATAAATTTCTAAAACACGCATATTACTGATCCCACACAAATTATCTAGAAAACTAATGTTGATTGCTCGAATTAGTTAATTGCTCAATGTCATCTGATATCCCCAAATATTCCTTCAAAGAATCAACATATACAAAAGTTAACATTTTCACCAAAGGAGAAAAATTTTAATTACATCAGTTTCAGTGATCAAACAGATCCATAAAAAATCACATCAGAAAATAGAACAACGAAAAAAACATTCAGATAACAAAAACAGATTTAATTGAAAACCGACTACATGCATGTGAGGCTGTGATGCCATGGTCTAGCCCA
>CAIGRH010261741.1:0-11471 GCA_903798295.1 Fraxinus nigra | reverse complement strand
TCACTCGCACGCTCCCCGAGAAAACTTCCCAGGGGGTCACCCATCATGTAATTGCTCAAAGCCAAGCACGCTTTACTGTGGAGTTTATAACAATGGACTTCCGGAAAAGAAGGTGCACCTTGTTGGTATGAGTAGTACCTATCAAATCTCTTAAACTTTTTTGGTCGGGGTATTACACATTGAATTGTTTTGGGTAGCGTATAAGCAATGTTGTAATTGCTCTCACTTGGTAATTGAGTTATTCTCTTAACAAGTGAGCTTTTATTATATTATTATGTTTTTAAAGAATTTGTGTTCTTTCTGATTTTTTTCTCTACTCTGACCTAATTATATCTTGAATAAACATTAAAATATATTTTTAATTGTTTTGTCTTTGCAGATTTGGTGCATATAAGAGAATTTACTCTTCTAGCTCAATGTCAACGAGAAGAATTACACCTCGCCCTCCTTTACCTGAAAAGTCTACATCCTCCAGCCCTTGGAAATATTTTATAATTGTATGATACCATAATTCCATCTTCCCTGTAGATGCATCAATCTTGCTATTCTTTTTCTGTACACTTCATGTTTGTCCTTTATACTTTCACCTTACCTTTTAAAACTCTACATATCAGTTTTATTCTTGCAGCCTGGTTCCATCATAGCTGGAATTGGTGGTTTGGCTTTTTTCATGCACTATAACGATGAAAAGAGAGCAATTCCAAAAGGTGATTTCGACATTTATAGTTACTGATTTTGATTGATTTGGCTTTGACGAAAAAAGGTTTATTGAGTGCCATCTACTGGATGACAAAAAGTTCATGGTTGCACATATTAGTAATTGAAATACTAAGTGTCTATATGGGAAGGAACAAGTGGTTGATGGTTCATGCCGAAGTAACTTGTAAGATAGGGATGCTCTTTAGTAATGGCTTGTGACCCTAGTCTAAGTTTACTGAATGATGAAGCATTGAAGTAAAGGGTGAAATCTTTTTTACTAGACTTGGGCTACAATCGCATTTAGCTTCAATGGGGTTTTAATTGGTTGTCGATGTATCAGTTGATGATTGGTTTCCGAGTCTGGGTTAACTATTGCGTAAATTCTACTTTTGGTGGAACATATACACTGATGAGCGACTTTTGAGATAGGGGCTTTGACACGTTGTTTCTCAATTTACAGACTATAATAGCTTGCTTGGTATGGATGATTGGATTGAACTTAAGTAATGAAAAAGAAAGAGAAACTAAAAACTTGTATATTATACTCTTTAAGTTCTTTCTAATACTGCACATTAAACAAGTTCAGAATGTTTGTATTTGGAGAATTATTATTTCATGTGAAACAATCCGTCTTCTTTGTTCTTTCTCTTTTATCATTTCAAGCATTTTTCTTATTTACTATAGTTCATTATAATAAGCTCTTGTTTGAGCCTCTTTTTTTTTTTTTTTTTTAAAAAAAAGAGATTTTGTAACAATGATTTTTAGGAGAGTGTGTGGTTAAAAAAAAAAAAAAGAGTTTTTGGTTTATATGCAAATTATTTTATTGGTAGAATGTGTGGTTGAAAATGAGTTCGTGAAAAATGAATTTTTGAATAATGGGACTCAAACAAGGGCTAAATTTACCTTCTAGGTTGTGTTCTCACTGGAAAAATTCTTGCCAATTGCAATTTCATATCTTTGCTTGGAAATTGGACTGGGAATGGGGATTTTTAATATGTGCTTCAGCCTGAAGGTAACAAAAATATTGTGAAATTATACTGCAACCATTGTTCTCTCTGCTTATTTCAATGTGTTGCTGTAGGTCTACGGCAGAATTCATTTTCCTATTTCTGTTGTGAAGAGTTCATTGCTCATTCAATTGTGAGAGCTAACAGGTTATTGAAATTGTGGTTCCTTTCTATGGGGGAATTCATACTGGACTATGTCGGTTGCATCTGCCATATTTTAAGTTGTAATTCTTAAAAGTTGCCCATTTTCTACTTCAAGTGCTATTACACGAAATAACACAATTCTGCTTCTGCCATTGCATTTTCATGATCAAAGAAGATTAAACTAAGGGATATTATGTTGGTTAATAAAAGGAAATTTACGCTGTTTATTGACTAATTATCTTTATTTTTTTCGACTTGAATTAGGCCAGGGTGTAAAGTTTGAAAGAAGTGCCATACAAGGGCCGATAATTGGTGGCCCTTTCAGCCTAATTAATACAGAAGGCCATTTATTCACTGAGCACAACCTTCTGGGGAACTGGGTTCTACTCTACTTCGGTTATACTTCATCTCCGGATGTTGGGCCAGCAGAGGTTCAAAAGATGGTCAAGTCTGTTGATATATTAGGTTTTTACTCGTCGATTTTTCTCTAAAATTAAATTGAACTGTTTTTTAGTTTTATGATTGAATTTTGTTTTTCCTATTTTGATTTGAACAAGAGTCAATACAGAATCTCAAGATTTTGCCCATATTTGTTACAATTGATCCTCATAAAGATACACCTGCACAGCTTCGTGCTTACCTCAGAGGTGAGTTCATTATTCACAAGGTTTCCTTGTACCCTTCCACAAAACTGAATGGAGTATTTCACATGAAAGCCAGACATCCCATATTTGTAGAAAAATTGTAGCATTTATAAATTGACTTTGATTGTTTTTTATGTACGCTTTTACTAATAAATGGATAATTGTTATCGAAACATATAATGATATAATTTTGTAGAAACTCCTTAGCTATTGAGTTTTAAGGAAGATGACCATATAGTCATCGTTTTACAGTGCAATATAATTTCATCAATTATGCTGACTTCTTAATATGATTCAATTTTTGGGTGAGGAGTCAGTTATGTGTTTCCTTAAGAAGGCAAGATATATTAATGTTCAATTATAAATATTTCTAAGACTTAAATGAAAAAGATCTAAAGACTTTCTTAACTGCTGGCATTTGTGTATATCTTGTCTGGGTTTTCCTTCTGTTGAAGTTTATTACTTATCAAAAGCTCTTTTTTTGTTTCTCCCCTTCTAATGCACTAGACATCAAATCTTTCAAATTGTATTATTTTATAATTGATACTTGATATTACATGCTTCTAGGAGAAATTATTTTCCAACTTCAAGGGTTAGAAAAGGAGTTGAGAGATATCTATCGTTTTGTTTTTTTGTTTTTTTTTTAAATGATTGGAAATTTGGAAGGCAGCTTTTTCTTTGGTTCAACTGGAATTTAATACACCCCCAATAATTGGAGTATGGACTCAGGTGCACTGACTCGACCTATTTATTTACATATTCTTCTGTCTTATCTCTAGATGCTTTTTCTTCTGATTCATTCTGATGGTTCTTTACAATGTATATATATCTAAATGCATGGCTAGAAGCATCTTTTCCTAAATATGTATATGCCATTTGGTGTTTATTTATTCAGCTGTAGAACTCACGAAGTTGTATTTTCATTGTTGTCTATAATTAACATTTTTTACTCCACTTTTTTTTTTTTTCAAAATTGGGTGTAGAGTTCGACTCAAGGATAGATGGATTAACCGGACCAGTTGCTGCTATTAGACAGATGGCACAAGAGTACCGAGTATTCTTTAAAAAGGTTGACGAAGAAGGAGATGATTATCTTGTTGAGTCTTCTCAAAACATGTAAAGTACAAGCTTTTTTATGTTGCTGTCCTCCCAGCTTTCTCAACTCTTTCCTTCATATTTTCACCGAGAGATTGTGAAAAAATATCGTATGAATATCATTATGAACAGGTACTTGATAAACCCGAACATGGAAGTAGTGAGGTGCTTTGGAGTTGAATACAGCGCGGAAGAACTGACGGAAGAAATACTCGAAGAGATGAAGAAAACTGGAACTTAATGATTCAACAGAATGCGGCCTAAAACTCAACAGGGTAGGTTTATCTTTTTCAAATGTCAATCTAACAATTTTTTGCCCTTCATACTGACAAAATTCTAGTTAGTGTTGAGTTTGATCCAATTTTAATCCATCACACATTTTGTTATTTTTGTATTGCCCTTTTCATTATTTGATACTGTCATTTTGGTGACTGTAATTACAAAATGATACTTTGGTACCTGCAGCAAGCTAACGCTCCACATGTTCACTGTTGAATTATTTTTCTTTGAGTTTCCAATTCATAAATAAACAAGATGTTAAGTATGTACATTTACTTTCTCTAATTCAAGCAAAAATTTAGCTAAAAATAGTATACTTTAATAGAACATTATTCACCCCACCCTCAAAATTTATCATTTAATAAATGATAATCATGTTTTATAATGGAATGCTCGCTAGGGTGATTTGAGTGATGAGTTCTATAGGATCTGGACGATCGGATCGACAAACTCCTATGTTTCTTTTAACTACAGTATTTCTGAACAAGTTCATGTATAATAAATAAGTTTAATGGTTTTCTTATTATGTTGATGCTAATCACTACTATTAATCGTACTTACAGAACGTGTGAATTTAGATTTCTATAGGTTGCTCCTTTAGAGTAAAAATCATTCTTCTTTAAGTAATGACAATTCGAAAAAATGCACCTTATGTAGTAGAGCGCAGTTGGGTCCCACTGACCATTTCAATTGGGCAAAAAACTTATTAAAATCTCGCCACAATGCCTACCAGACGAGCACTGGTGGAAATTCGGAGGTTAGTATGTCTCTAATATTTTCATAAAATTCAAGGCTGTGTTTACTTTTGTCTCTAAAATTATATTATATTGTAATTTGAATGCAACGATTGTTACCAAATGAATAAAAAAAAAAAAAATCTAATTTTTTACAAGGTTGCTGAAACTGCACTAACGAGTTGTTTTGAGTAGTGGATCTCTTTTAGGATTGATTCCTGTACAACTCAAATCCCAAATCTGCAATTCAGCATCCGACTCTCATATAGTCCTGCCTCTCATATCTATTCATCTCTCAATTTTACACAAAAAAACATAATGCATATTTTTCAAAATGCATTCTTTCAAAACTCATTTCCGACAACACATTTTTCAATAAAATAATATTTTACATCACATCAATAATTTTTCCTTACTTTTTAACTACATATTTTTTATTATAATACTATTTAAAATACATTATTTCCTCAACGATTCCCATCAAATACTCCCTAATTGTATACCATTCTAATGTAGGAGTGCGTCTTGGGGTCAAACTTCTTGAATTAAAAAAAAAGGGAGAAAAAGAAAAGACAATTTCAATTTATTATAATGATAATATAAATCGTCTCGAAGAGTCTCTAGCCCAACAATGCTTTGGGCGTATTGACCACATCTTTTGACATAACTGGTTATTCCTTACCTAGAGACCAAATTGATTATTGGACCGTGAAATTGTAATATACCTGAAGCTATTCCTATAATATGATCGTTTTTGGTAGAATTATTGTTTGAATTTTTTTCTATAAGCCTTTGTTTGATCATTATTATTTTAAGAATACATTTTTCAATCATATTTTCAACCACATATTCTTCAATAAATAATATTACATATAAACCCAAAATTTTTCATATATATTCTTCATCAACATGCTATTTCAAAATGCATTTTGGGCAAAAAAAAAAAAGGCTAAAACATGCTCTAAATCTTGTTGGGGATAATTTTAATTGGTAATATAATACATTTTATTAATCCTTGATTATACGACATTGTTAGCTTTTTCTAGATTTTAATTTCAATCATGCTACATGTATAATTTTGATAGACAATTCACACTTGACAACATTACATTCATCCATTTTAAAAATTATTTTTTAAATCAATGGTTCAGATTTTGACAACATCGATATTGTCAACTACAATTGTCAACAATAATTGTACAAATAGGTTAATCCTTTTAGTTCGCCCTAAACTTTGAGTGATTCCGGCTCCAACCCCGTACCAAATTGTTTGACTTGTTAAAAGTCAAACTTATACAAAAAGGATACATACAGCTGGCTGGCGGTGTTGGTCATACGTGGGATGCTCAAACTACATACCTAGCCTACGTGAACTCCTCAATGGAGAAATTTGAAAATCAACAGAGAAAAATAAAAATACAGAATCTCCATCCCACCAAATAAGGAGTGCTTGTCTTTATTTTTCTAATTATTTAGAGATCCTTATTTCTTCCATGACCGACTCTTTTGGAGTCCCAATCAAAACAATAATCAGCCATCTCTACCTTTTAAATTAAATTAATGGACTAGTTTTGGAGATTCAGATACCAAGAATTTAAAATAAAAATGAAAAAGGTTTAAATTTTTTTTTTTTTCTTTTCTTTTCTTTTCCGGCATCTCTCTTTCTCTCTCTCTCCCTCTCATGCCAAAATCTCTCATTTCCATTGCTTATGAGAGAAAGCAAGAAAAGAGAGATTGCTTGGTTGTTGGCAACTGTCTTCTCCAGGAGGCGGTGAAAAATAATCAAAGTAACAATAAATTAATAATCAATCCATTTTAAACATATTCTCCTGGGGTGTTGAATCCTTCCTTCCTGTACAAGCAATCTCTCCCTGAATATTCTCCTGTTTTTTGTATTTCATTTTTCTCTTTTCCAAAATATGGGTGGGTCCTCTCTTTTTCTGTAAAATACATTTTTCTGTTCCTTGATCCCTTGGCCTACAAGTTTTCAACTTTAATGTTTTCCCTTAGAAAAGTCCCTTTGTATTCCCATTCATTACTTGCATTTCAATAGCCAATTTCTTGTCTCCGGGGAATTGTATTTGACATGGGAGAAATCTCGCCCGAGAAAAGATCAGGCTGTGGCCTGTTGAATGCAGTTTTTGGACGTCGAAGTATATGGCCTAGAAGATCAACATCCACAGGTTCTCTTCATACTTATACTCCAAACAATAATGTAACCTTAGTGCAAAGCATGCCGGCTTCAAGCAGACAAAGTGGCGGCTTTGAAGGAACTGCCATCCTGGATTCATCAGATGCCCCTTTGCATAAACAGGTTGATAGAGTCATTGCAAGGCCGGGCCAAGACCACCCGAGATCTCCTCCCGTGTATCAGCAACACCACCCCCCTCCCACGGTAGCTGCAAGAAACTCGCCTTGCCAACAAGGTCACGGCCAAGCGCGTAAAGTGCCTCATAATGGACTTGGCATATCTGGAGAGCTGGAGAGCATGATCATCGATCACCAGCAATCAAAAGGTGCAGGTAAGTTAGTTCGTGCATCGTCCAGTAATGTGATGTTGTTTGGCAATTTGGGTAATTTGAGGCAACAGGGTAGCAATGGGAATTCGACTGCAAACAATGTTCCTGATTATCTTCCAAAAACTGCTAAAGAAGAGCAATCACCATCTAATGGAAAATACAGTACTAGTGTTATAGGGAATGTAGTAAAAAAAAATGAAAAGCCTTCTCTTTGTCGTGCTATTTCCACCAGGATGGATCCTGAGCAATTGAAAATTTTGGGTAATGAAGATTACAAGAATGGCAGGTTTGCCGAAGCTTTGGCTTTGTATGATGCAGCCATTTCTATTGATCCGAATAAGGCTTCTTATAGGAGCAACAAAAGCGCCGCGCTAACTGCTTTAGGCAGACTTCTTGAAGCAGCCTTTGAATGCAGGGAAGCAATTAGAATCGATCCGTATTATCAACGAGCTCATAATAGATTGGCAACTCTATACGTCCGGTAAAATTGGGTAAATTTTTTCTTGGAAAAGCAATTAGTTCATAACTTACAAATTTGACACTGCTGCTTTATACAATTCTTTGGCAGATTAGGAGAAGCAGAGAAGGCTGCATATCATTTCAAACAAGCTGGAGCAGAAGCTGATCCTGATTCAATGATAAAGGCTAAAAAAGTTCAAGTTCATCTGAACAAGTGCACCGAGTTAAAGAGGCAGCGCGATTGGAATACCCTCCTAAAAGAAGCTACCCTTGCTATAGCAGCCGGTGCGGATTCTGCACCACTGGTTAGTCTTTTTTTACCAGAACTTAATGCGATTTACATATGATGCTCTACTTTTATAGTTTCTAAATTAAAACTGAATAGTAATTGATACTTAGTTTTTGTTGTTGTAATCAATGAAGATATTTTCCTTAAAAGCCGAGGCCTTAATAAAACTCCATAGGCACCAAGAAGCTGATGAAACTATGGCAAAAGGCCCAAACTTTGACATCGATGAATGTATTAAATTCTTCGGCCCAATTGGTAGTACAAGCCTGTTACTTGTTCATGCTCAAGTTAACATGATTGTTGGCAGGTTAGTGTCTTATCTTTTGTGTACAAGGGATTCAATTTCAATGAAGAGCAGTTAGCAAGTGATTGTAGTCTAATATACCGATTATGTGTAATTGACAGGTTTGATGATGCTGTGGCCGCTGCTGAACGAGCATCTAGGTTGGATGCGAACAACAAGGAAGTAAACAAGATATTGAGGAGGACAAAGGCTGTGGCATTAGCTAGATCAAATGGCAATGATTTGTTCAAGGCAGCAAGATATTCCGAGGCATGTGCTGCGTATGGTGAAGGGCTCAATCATGATCCGTACAATGCAGTCTTGTTATGTAACCGAGCTGCCTGCAGGTCCAAACTCCGCCAATTTGAAAAAGCAATAGAGGATTGCAGCGCTGCACTAGGCGTGCGCCCTTCTTATAGCAAGGCTAGATTAAGAAGAGGCCATTGTTACGCTATGGTAACATATAATAGAATAATATTTTTCGTCATACCAATAACTTTTCCTTACTTAACCACATATTTTTCATCATATCACTATTAAATTACATTCTTTCCTCAATAATATCGATCAAATACACCCTAAGTCGTGTTAGCACGTTTACCCAAATCTGATACATGCACGCATGAGACTATAGTTTTTGAATGTTATAGTGTTTTTATTGTAGCTGGGAAAATGGGAAGCATGCATACAAGACTGTGAGATGCTGTTAACAGAAAATCCAAACGATGAGGAGGTAGGGAAACTCTTGAAGGAGGCTCGAGCATGGAGACGGCAAGGAAGCCAAGACATAAAGAATGGTGGTGTTCATTCTAATGAAGTCGTGTTGGTATCAAGCAACGAATGTTTCCGAGATTATGTTACATCTCCTGGTAATAATTGCGCCAAATGAAAAATAAGATAAAAAAGAACGTTATTATATACCTTTTTACAAAATTATTGGCTGATTGAAAGATGATTTTTTTGGACTTCATTTATCTAGGTTTATCCGTGGTTTTGTTCTTTCGCAAGCTAAGTGACAGCACAATTATGCAGTTCATTGAACACCTCCACAAGAGATATCCATCAGTCAACTTCCTTAAGGTACATCATTAATATCTATATTAAAAGACAAACTTTGAGAATCAACATCTTAAATCACGGGTTTTGTGTTAGAGTGATGTTATTTGCAGTGGCTTAATACCGTAGTCGTTTTACGTGGTATATATGTGACAATTAGTAATTTAATACATTAATGTGTTAGTTCCTCTAATCATTAATCGCCACATGTATGCCAAGTGAAACGATTGTGACGATGAACGATTGCAAATAACATTATTGTTTGTGTTTACTTAAAATTCTGTACAATGAATAGGATTTTAGTTTTTCCATTAATTCGACTTTGTCTCATAACACACAACAAACTCTAGGTGGAGGTTGAAGACAATCCTTCCATAGCCAAATCTGAAGGCATAAATTCGTTGCCAGCTTTCATTATATACAAGAATGGTTCGAGGGCCAGGGAAGTCCCAGGGAACAGCCATGATTTGTTAGAGAGCTCGATCAAATTTTATATCAGTTCGTGATACAAAAGGAAAGGTTAGTGACGGGAGTGAAGTTGTAAAAATAGCTGTGAAATGTGGAAGTTCCTACCACAACCTTTGCCACAGCGCCGGCAGGATCCTCGAGGAAGTGATTGCATAAACTTCTGATAGATGGGGAAGGAAATGTAGGCTTTGCTAGGGTGCATAAAGTAAAATTCATTGAATTTAGTTTGATGTGCTTTCATTGATTGGAATTTAGCTGGAAAAGATTGAATTGACGAAAGCATAATTGATTGGGTGAAACAGTAGTCAACAATGATTGGGATTGTAAAATTTTTGTAATTATTTTAGTTTGATGTGCTTGAAAAAATTCAATGAATTTAATCAATTGTTACTTGTGACTGTATTCAGATTCGAACCACCGTGAAACCAATCAAATCACGGGGAGGGAAGCAAACTTTCTATCAAACAAAAATTAGCTTTCTCTTCGAAGAATAGTAGATGGCTAAAAGTTTAAAAAAGAAAAAGAAGTATGATGATTGTATTATTATTTTATTGGGTCATGCTACTTGTAAATCGAGATTAACACCTCGGTGTATAGATCATTTCACTATTTTTTTATTGAAATGAGAGCTGGATAGATGCGACTATTTAAAAGGAGAATTATACAATTTCTCATATTCTTCTTTCCTTCCTACTATGCATATTTATAACTTTCTAATAAGGTCATGATGATAATTAAGTCCCTCTCTTTAATGAGACATGATAGTTGTTGATTGGTGAACTTTAACTAAAGGGTGGCTATATTGCCACCATTTTTTTTTTTTTTAATTTGATACACTACATTTTAATTACAACTAACTCCTCATTCTTTACTCATTGTATCAATTATTTCCTTAACTTTTCCCGTCAAATTCTTATCTTCAACTTTCAATTAATTAGTGCGTTACGTCCCTGATGATGATTTATATTAAAATATTTTGTTTTCATACTTTGAAATGAGGGAAAAGTATTTTTTTTTCACATTATTTATTTATTTGTTTTTTAAACATATGATGAAAAAATAAGTTGTTTTACGTCATTTCAACGGACTTTTGGACATAAAATTGTTATCAAATACAAAATATAATTACTAATGAAAAGTTTGAGAATAAGAATAATATGAAAAATCGTTAGGGATATAAGTACTATAATGAGTAAAAATTAAGAATATCAAATGCAGCTAAAATGTGGTGAATATAATTATTCTTGACTAAAATGGTTACATTTTCACATTTTATTCGCCATGCCATGTGTTCCTCACTCATCAATTGTGAGGTCATGTTTAACACATTTAACATTTTTATTTATGTGTGTTCCAATAACAATTTTTGCTGCTGTGAAATAGCACTTCTTATTCAAGGCTGAAGTTATGGATTCGTATCGTTGACAGTAGCCTGGGTTCGCTCATGATTTGGACTTCATAGAATTGCTCGCTAACAGCTGTGAAGGTTCGCATAGTCACATTGCTTGCTTGTGAGGCTAAATTCCATCCGATCTTCTTCGACGATTTACATACATAATTAATTAACCATTCTTCGTTGGACTCCTAACTCTTTAAAGAAGATCTTGCATGCCATTCCTATGTTCTTTATATCATTCCTCGTCTTCTACGATTACCATTGACATTATTTGAAATGTTGTCTCCCAATCTACTACCATGTGTATATATATATATATATATATATATATATATATATATATATATTATCTCTTTCTTTATATATTTGTTTTGATTATATATATATCTACTCATGCTA
>CAIGRH010261739.1:0-13364 GCA_903798295.1 Fraxinus nigra | reverse complement strand
TCATCCACCAATTGCAATGTGATCTCATTTTATTGTTTTGTTTGGACCCAAAATGCCTTTTTAATTTTTTAAGAAGGGTCATTTCTAATTTCTTTTTATACAATTGAAAAATCAAATTTTAAATAAAGCGCGCGTCTCAGATTTAAAGGCACGAGCCTCATATTTTTAGCCTAAAAAATATCGCTTCGAGGCATACTATATGCGCCTCACTACCACCTCTTTAAACAACGTCACAAGCAATTGATGAAATTTTGCTTATGCACGTGCAAATTTTACATGTTATTAGCTGTTCTAGACTTGCCTTTGCATTGACAGTTTCACAGATCCCTGCTGTAAATACACTGTTTATAATTTGGTCATTCTCTTCTTTCTTCCTTAAGGAGTCAGGGTCCTTGGAGCTTGCACGTCAAGTGTTGGCCGACTCACATTATCCCCATGATAATTTATAGGAACTATTAAGTTGCATATGGATTTGTTCAAACTAGTGGCTAATTCCAAAGGAAGGTCTTTATGCCCCCGTTTGATCTACATTATTATCTCATTAAAATGAAAGATATGACTGTTATCCATCATATCAACATGTAAATTCAAATATTCTCTTTATTGTGTGGGCTCCAATAACGGCTATATATTTCATTCTCATTCTACAATAATTTGGCTCAAACAGGGCCATATATGGATTTATATCTGATGTAGTTTTTATATATATAAAACAATTAATCCAAGATTTTTCTAATCAAAAACTGTGTTATAAAAATCTGACTGCCGGTTCAACCTAGAACCATTCTAGATATCAGTCCGGTCCAAACCTGGGAAATTTAGGAATTGCTAAAATTACCGAAGAACTGACAGGTTTGGTCCCAAAACTGGCCGGTTCATGCCAAAATTTGTTTTTATTTATTTATTTAATCAGCCTCAATTCTTGACTGTTGACCCTTCACGTTTTCCGAGTCAATGCCTGGGCTGGTTCTTAAAAAAATTGGTGAAAATCCATCATTTTAAATAACTAAAAACTATATACATCACTAAATCAAAGCATTGCTGCAATCGATATCTCTAATTTTATTTTTAATAATTTTTTACTGACATTTCAGTCAATAATGTGACTCATCAATTTTACTCACATGACAATGTTGTTTATTACTCTTTTGCAGGATACTGTTAAATATGTGGAGACTCAGGTGCAAAAAGCCGGCATTAGTGTTAAGAAGTTCTATTCAGAAGTCATGCAAGATTTGATTCCTTCATGTGTGGAAGTAGCTGCCGATGACATGTCTATGTACCCTTATTCTCATATTGATATCAATAAAAACCTACAACCAACCTTATCAGAACATGGGGGAGAGTTTAAGAATAAAGCAACTGAGGATAAAGTGATTGATGACATGGACACGTGGAAAAATTCTCCAATAAGTGGGCATGAATATGTAAACCTTCTCTCTCCACTATCTTCTGGATTTCAGGTCCGAAATGAATGCTCCGAGGTCTATTCAGCAAAAGGAAAGAAACTGGGAGTCTATAAACGTCGTCCTGTTGGCATCAAAAGAATTTCTGAGAAAAATAACCTGCCAAAGATATCTGGACCAATGACTCCTGTATCAGCCAATAAGAATACATTAAGTGACGTGAGATCGAGTATAGATTTATTCTCACTTGAAAAATGTGATTCAGGAGAAACAGTGAATACAAATACACGGAGCTTTGACCCTCCAATTGATTCCGCTGCTTCTAACACGAACTTATCAGTTGATCCTATCAGGCAAAATGAAGAAGAACCTCAGAGTATTTCATCTTGTCATGACTTACCCTCACAATCTATTGGTATCTCTTGTGAGTTGTGGATGAGTTTTAATGCCAATTCTTCTTACTTCCTCTATTAGCAGTATGAACATTTGTCCTTTGGTAGGTACATACATGATTGGTGGTAAAGTTCCTCAGTTAGGTTCAAATATTCACATTAATAAAGTTGAATCTGGTGGCGAGGAGGTTATCACGTCTGATGAAGGTATGTGATTTTCTTTATTTTATGGATGGATAATATAAAAGAGCTCCTTTGTTCTCTTTTTGTGTGAAGATAAAGTTATGACTTTTTTTGTTAATCTTGGTAGGTTCCCTTTGCTCCAATTAGTTAACCCATGTAGCGAAACAATGAATTCATAAGAATTATGAACAATTTTAATGAGTTCAATAAAAACTTTTTCGTTGTAAATTACTGAAGGGATGCATTTTCTTTTATAATCTCAACATTATTTCCTTACTCAAATGTTGTAGAAAATGGAAACCAGTATGCCAAATATTGGAAATTTTTTGTTCCTCTGAGTGTTTGACATGTGACAGCATCTATAGCTAATCAACACGGTAATGAATTGTAATTCTTTGATTCTGGTGGGAGGATGTAGCAAAGTTACAATGGATGCATGAAGAAGAACTGTGAACGACGCTAATGAGTCTAATATGGAACTTTTTCGAACCCAAATTCTGAAGGAACATGTTTTATTTTAACAGTGTGGACGTTGTTCTTTCCCTCAAATGGAGTTGAAATGGAAACTAAATTTACAAATTCCAGAAGTTATAGGCTTCTAAACTTGCATTTGATTGATTCTTTATTCTTTATTCTTGATTTTTGTTCGGCACAGTGTTCAGAAGTAATATCATGTGTACATCTCAAATATACAGAGGCCATTATCTACAGAGGCCATTATCATGCTTTCTTTCTTGCCTTACCCTTCTCTCTCACACAAACAAATTGACACAGAAAAATAGAAAGAAATAACCATGCAACAGCGATCACAATCTGGTGATAGCAGGATCTCAGCTTTATCTTTCTTTCAGCCAAATTCTTTTTAAGATTGAGTTTTTCTTTTCCTGTCCTTTGTTGATGAAACTGCTATAGTAAATTCAGATAACATCGATATGGAGTTCATTGAGAAAGTGCAACTCGTTGAACCTGGAGGGGATATCATCCAGCAAGTTACAGCGTCAAAGTTGGAAGAGACGTGCGTTTTAGTGGAAGGAAATGAGTTTCATGTTGTTCCACAAGGCACAGGCAAACATAATTCATACAAGGTCCTCTCTCTCTCTCTCTCTCTCTCTCTCTGTGTGTATATTGTTTCTGACTGAGTAGTTTCTATCAGAAAAAGATCCGTGAAGCTTTTTCGTCAAAACTGAGATCAAGAAAGAGAAACGAGTATGACCAGTGCATTCCCCAGGCCAAACTTTTAGGTGGAACTGGAAGTACAGAAATCGTGATTCCTGATCTTACCCCAGACTTTGAGAAAATGAAATTACCAGCACAAGATTTTTCCGAATCCGACTGGGAGTTTCTCTAGCTGTTCTGCTGCAAGTGATGCTGCTTTCTCTGCAAGACAATAGCTGGTAAATGAAGATGCTAATCTTGATTTGTAAATAATGGCAGCCTATATGTTCTCTGTGAATATCATACTTGAGAACAAATTAAATAGAGAATGAAAATTGTGAATTAAAGTTTGAAATTCAATATTCTATAATGCACATAAAATCCAAGTGTTAAGTGGTTTATGGCCAGTTTAGTATTTGTAGTTTACATATATGTCACTCTCCTGGATAAGTGACAATTCAGGTTATTATGATTTTTTCTCTCCATTTTTTAGTATGATTTTTCCATCAAGATGTATTGTAGCTTATGTAAATTTCAGCAACTAAACATGTTTGAACGAGCTATTTTTTTTCCTTTAATTTTTTGAAGTAATTTTCACTTTACCTTAAAAACTCGAATTAATTATATTTTTAACTCGAGTCGTTATATATCAAGGTTCTATCGATTAAGTTTAACTAAAGTCTTTACATGTCTACATACAAACGTTTTTATTACGAGTTACACTTAACAAGGTTCTATCGATTAATTTTATTACGAGTTACACTTAAACAACAAAAATCAATAGGTTGAGCGGGTCAGGGCTCTAAGAATGGAACATTATGGACCATTTGTGCACAATGCAGGGCCATATGTTGCGGACCATTTGTGCCAATTTCCATTTTTGTTATTAACCTTAAGGTAGGATAAAGGGCAAAACTCCCAATCTTTACTTGAGTAGATGTCCTCAAGCTCTCGAATGAGCTTTGATTGGACAAATACTAGATTTAGAGATAACAAGAGATCCACTTCTTTTCTTAAAAAAAATAATCTTATTTCTCTTTGAATCCTGGTTTCATCGAACTTTTATTAACGTTTGGCGACTTTTCGATTCAATTTTCAGAAAATATATAGATTTTATGAACTCCAAAAACCCTATTGGCCAGCAAGCTTTAGACAGCACTTCTACTAATCCATAATTGATTTGGCTGCTTAATGCTTTAAAGGACCTTTATTATAATTCCATGTTAGGTAAAAATTGCATCCAATTTCCATTATGAAAGGCAGCCATCAAGTTTGACATTTCGGATGGCAGTTTCAAATCGTATTATTACTTGTTATATAAGCAACTTGCAAGTGGCCCACCCCTTTAAAAGAAGAACCTAAATGGCCCATATTAGACTCCTTTTTTTCGATTTCTATCCTTCGAGATTAAGTCCCAGTTTGACAGCATTAAAATTATAATTCATTTTTTTCTTTCTTATTAATCACACATTTTCAATAAAATAATATTATACATAATTTCAAAAAGAAAAAAAATCTTTTTTAATCACATATTTTTTTTTAAAAAAAATTATTCCAACTATCAAAATTTCAAATAATGGGGACCAAACAGATGTTAAAAATATTCCACGTTGAGATACTCATTAAAACTTTTTAAGCCCTTATTTGGTATACATTAAAATTTTCATTTTCATTCTTCTACTCATTTTCACCACACATTCTTCAATAAAATAATATTTTACATCGCATCAATAATTTTTCCTTATTTTTCAACCACACATTCTCCATCAATCTATTATTTCAAAATACATTTTTTCAAGATAAAGTGACTCAAACACGCCATTAATAAGTTGAACCGTGTGAAAATAATTATATCTAGAAAATAAATTGAAATATTATTTGTTATTATGTCCAATAAATATCATACAGCACAGCTAATCATCATTTGTTTCCACACAAATTTGTGTCAAGTAATATGATTATTGATTAGTTGTCTTATGAATAATAGTCAATCTCGCTACACAATTTTGTCCCCTTCCTTGATAGAATGCCATCTGACATATTTCTTGACAGAAAGTCATCGGCATTCTGTCATTGATTAGTTTAAAAAATAGTCAACACTGTCATCCAGACATTTGTAGTACCTCATTCTATTATTCAAGATGTTAAAAATGTCTAGCAAAGTAGATTAATTTCAATAATAGTTTGGTAAAGAAGAATATTTTCCTTTTAAAAAAGTGGCATAAAAAAAACATTGTACTTAACACTGATTGTTAGGTACAGGTCATTATTAGATCATTGTGGATCACATGCAAATTGTGGGGGCCTTTGGTTCCCTTCATGTAATGTCCACACACCACCTTATTATCAACATGAATGCATGTGCGTTGCACGTGTAGTGAGTGATACAGTGTAAGTAATAATGTTGTACTTTGGTTATATGGTATTTCAATGAACAATGAAACATGTTTGAAGGAATGATGATTACATTGGATTATATAAAACTTGTCCAGGGGTACTTACATTGGTGATAGTAATATGAAGCAAAAACGAGAGGTCTTACACACTATACTTGAATACATGGGTTTTAACATGTTAATATGTACAATGAACAAAATCTAGTATGACAATAGAGTTGCTGGGAGTCAGGTGGTAGAGTGTGGCAATAAGCATGCAAAAGAGATATGTCCATTGTATACATATTTATACAAATATTTCACAGCTTTGATGGTTGAACATATTTCTACGTTTATAGGACAATTAAATTTAGCCAAGAGATGTGGATTGGAAGACACAATCCACCTATTATCTAACCAATGTTCTCTTACTTCCACTTTCCTATCATTATTTAAATGTCTAGACTTCGGGTATGAAGATTCGCCTAATAACGTCTCTGGGGCATAATATTTTGGAAAATGACTTCTACATTGTTTATTTCTACTCATGCACACGTCTGTTGGATTTACATGGCCACAAGGATCATGTACCATGTGAGCAACAACAATAGAGTATAAATGATGGTAAATTCGTTTGTCTGGAATTTCAGCACTAACAATTTTTTCTATGGATTCGAAGCAATGATCTTGTATGCACGTTCTAAAATGATTAAAAAATGAGCATGTGGTAAACCTCTTTTTTAGAATTCTATAACATATATATATGCATCTGCATGGCCGAAAATTATATTTTTGAATATATCAGTTTTTAGTTTTTCTAACTTAGCTCTAAAGATTCGAGTTAAAAGATCGAGTCTATTTTGTGGTTCGTCATTGTACTTTAATTGGTCTTTTATTTCAGGCCAATTTGAGTTACAAGTAATTGTTAAGAAAATATCAGGTTTACCAAATTTTTGAACTAATGCCATTCCATCCCTATATATCCCTATATTTTTTGTTCATATCCCTTGAAACAACAGTAAAAGACGATGGTAAAATAATTCTTTTACTAATCATAGCTGCTCAAGTTTCACCAGATTTAACACAATGTACAATTTCTTCGTAAAGCTTAGCACGTATTTCGTTTTGATTATTACGAAAATAATCTAATCTAAACGTTTCAATCTTTACATACATATCTACAACATATTGTTGTAACAAACGTCCAGCATGAAGTAAAATTGACTCATGTGAAGGTCTAACCTGTAACTTGTAGGAATAGTATTCTATACATGATACTTGAACTCTTGTTTTATTCTTTTGAGTAACTGGAAAAAAAAAAGTACATAACAAAAAAATGTCTTATGAGATTTAAACATTTAAAAAATAAATGTACTAAGCGTAAATAAATTGTTTACCTGTATTTTCAACTAGAATAATTTCTGTAGCATAACTTAATTGATGAAGATTAGATAAAATTTCATTTGCACATGTTTGTTGTCTTGTGCGTTTGTCAATTCTAACAATACCTTGGTGCCAACCAGTTTCACCAAAAGGAAATAGTAAAGGATATTAAAGAGGATCATAACAACCAAATAATAATGTACGTGATGTTTTTCTCCAGAATTGCAAGAAACAATTATATCACGAACTCGATCGTTCATATTAAAATCATCATCAACCCAAATAGTGTCAACTTGAGATACACATGGTGTATTATATACTCTTTGATCTAACCCACAATCAGATCTAATTTTAAGAGTATGAGATTTCAAATTTGGAATATTTGTCAAAGTTCGAAAAAATTTGCGTATGGATTAAGTTTCATCACTTTGACAAGCTTCAAAAGTATAGACTATGTTAACTTCTCAGAAATTTGTAATCGATACTCTATTTCATTTTCAGCATCAAAAAAATGTAGTTACATATAAGAAGGGCGACTATTTTGTACAAGAATGTCATTTATAAAATGATATATTTGATCTTGAATTCTAAAGGTGTAGATACATTTGTTTCTTTTACATAAATTGTTATCATAATGGACACAAAATGAAGTGAATGAGAAATTGTTATTGTAAGTTCGTATGTAAGTTTTAAACTCAATGGATTCAGCAGAATTTGATGTAAATAAATGATATAATTCATCTGGGGTATTATTTGCTTTCAATTTAATAGCTTCATAACAACAACATAACCTTTTAGGTTCATCTTTAAATTTCAAAGCTCCACAATATTCACATAACACAAGGCAAGATAACACGTGATATGTTTGATATCGAAAACGAACCTTCATTTCCTGTAGATGTCAATAGCATTTGCTGTGAATGAACACCAAGCTCATAGTTATAAGTTGAAAAATAGCTATTTATCATTGAAACTACCGTAGAACCTAAAAAAAATCAAAACATGTCCAATTAAAAAAGCAAAAGATGCTTATAAAATAAATTCAGATGAAACAAATATGTCACATAAACTTACTTGGTCCAAAACCATTGTTACAAAATTCATTAGAACAATGAGTACTAAATACAACAACATTTCCTATATAATTGGAAAAAAAACATAGGGTGTGTTTGAGCCACATTATTTTGGAAGAATGTATTCTGGAATAATAGATTATGGAGAATGTGTGGTTGAAAAAAAAAAAGTTATTGATGTGATGAAAAATATTATTTTATTGAAGAATGTGTGGTTGAAAATGAATAGAAGAATGAAAATGAGAATGAGATTTTTAATGTGTGCCAAATAGGGGCATAGATTTAAAAAGAAATGAAGCACGAGCATTTAAACTATAATTGAAAAAAACATAGATTTAAAAACAAATAAAGCAAAAGCAGTTAAACTAACTAAATAAAAATTAAAAAAGAATTTATTTCGTGAGATGTAATATATGAAACTTATTTATAGTTGTTTTTGTGTATCATTATCTGCTTCCTCAAAATAATTCTCAATAGTTTCAAATAAATTAACATAATCTTAATGGTTAGAAGTATCTGCATAACAAAAAAATATAGAAAACATAATAACGAAGTTGGACAAAAAAAATGAGAAGATTACAAATAGATGAAAAACTAACTTTCTTTAAATGAGACATCTGATTTTAGCAATTTGACATAATGGTCTTATATGAACGTGTTAAGAAAGAAGCAAAAAATATACACAACATAAATTGAACATGATAAAGAAATCATATTAATATATCTAAATAAAACATGATCTTTTCACTATAAAAAGCAATATGTAATCAATATAAATAAGTTAAATATTTTATTACCTGCTTCATCTTCTTCATTTTCGTAATCAGGAAAAAAATGTACTCGAATCTGAATTGGTCAATCAATAGTTGTGAAATTCTCATTTTGCGAAATTGTTTCACATGTTAAAGTTACACAAGAAGAAAGAAATAGTACATCAACATTGTATCAAAATTGTGTAGGTAACAAGGGTAAAATCTCTATCAAAAATCTACGATTTTGTATGTTAAACATAAAATAGTAGAATTTTTGGTAAAGAACTTGCCTTTAAAAATAAAGAAAGAAAAGAGAAAAAAAAACATTTTCATTCAAAATACCTTTTTCTTGTGAAAATAAATTATAGAGAATAAATAATATATACTATAGTAATATGTTGAATACGCAAAAAATGTAGTATTCAAGCACAATAGTTTATACGTTTAGTTATCGAAATAGAGAAGTATACATAAAAGAAGAAATTGGCACAAGTCACAAGAGAAGACAAAAACAATATCTTTAAAAATGTCGTTACTAATATGTTTCCTTATCGTTAGATATACATACCTTCCAATTGAACAAAATGTTGAGATTTTCTCTTCGGCGTCAATACGTTGATATCCAATTTAGTACTGTCAATGACCACTTCTCTTTGTCTTTTATTTTTCTTAGATACTGAAGCCATTTTTCTACTTCAGTTTGAAATATATGTTCCATGTGTAAATTGGATAGGAATAAACAAAAATGTATTTAATATCATAGAAAAAGTTCAAGGAAATGTCCCAAATTCTCATTAATATTCATGCCTAAAGTACTTCTCTCATAGCCTCCATCATAGATTTGGTATATAAATATATTTAGATAACTAATATTCCTCTACAAAGAATGTTAATAAGATACCTAACACACAAAACAACAACTGATGACAAAATGTCAGCAATAACAGAAAGTAAAACAGTAATGATATGACACCTAAATTACCTGCTATTTATTAACGTTCATCACAGCAACAAAAAACAACAAAACATATTGTGAAATAGAATTGGCATCACACACTATAATAAATATGAAATCCAAAAATGCTTGCTAAAAAATTATGAAGTCTGTGGAATTCACCTCAGATGTACTTAATTAAGACTTAGTAATCAAATAAATAGATATAAGCTACAATTAGTATGACTAAAGGTCTTGATGGGGAAAAAAGATTTGCATTATAAATATGCGTGCCAATTATCCGATAGTGCGAGAGCATGAAACTCAGAGTAAAGAATTTTAATTACGAATAGTGAGTTTAAATAAAAAATAAAAAAATTCTAGCCAATGAGTTCTAACTAACCTCATTAATCCTAACTCATTAGTATCCCCAATACATTTGATATTATTTTCAGTTTCATTTTTGTTTTTCTGTTTGTAACGTGGTTTTTAAAAGAAAAGTGTTCTGATCTCAAGTTTGAATCCTGCTTTCCCAATTTTGGCTTCCAAATTTATTAGGTACATCTTGGTATCTAAGTGTTAAATGTCCATTCTTCTTTAAATGCGACCTTCATGGATAGAGCTAAAACAGGGAATGAGAAGCCTCCTATAAAATGGGAGACTCGGATGAAAGTTGCTGTAGGTTTTACAAATGGATTAGCATATCTGCATGACACTAATGAGTTTTTCCACGGAGTTCTCTTTACTATCGGCTGTATATTTTTACTTCCTTCATATTCATCTTCGATTAATTTAGTGTAGTGTAGTAATCACTTAAATATGTTGAAGTTTTTGTTTACATACAGGTCAACCCAAGATTATACACCGTGATATCAAGTCTGCTAACATTCTTCTCAATGACAATTTTAATGCCAAGGTATCAGTATATGTGTATTATATCTCTTCAAATTGAAGTTACTTTTTAGATTTATTCTTTTTTCCGTTTACACATCATTCCAATAGTACTATGCTATCAAAAGTTTAAAACATTGCACTATGCCAAAGGGTTTTGTTGATCGGTACAAGAATTATGTAATGATTCCTAATGAGAAGCACTGTTAGTTAAGCACATACCTTATTCCCAATATATTCGGCTCGAAATGTTGAAGTTTTTGTACACATGCAGGTTAGCCCAATATTATACACCGTGATATCAAGTCTGCTAACATTCTTTTTGACGACAACTTTGATGCCAAAGTATCAATATGTGTATTATATCTTTTCAAAATTGAAGTTACTTCTTAGATTTATTCTTTCTGTCGTTTACACATCATTCCAATAATACTATGCTATACTATGCTATAAAAAGTTCATAACACTGCACTTTGCCAAAGGGCTTTGTTTTTTAGTACAAGAATTATGTAATGATTCCTAATGAGAAGCACTGTTTCTTAAGCACATACCTTATTCCCAAGCTATTTGGTTCGATTCATAAATCCTTTTCCTCCAATCCACTTTTCTGTCGTTTACCACAACACCCAATAAAATCAAATTATTTACAACCACATCAACTCTTATTAATTCCTCTTCCTCTTCTAACTTCGGTTTGGATTATATTTATGTAAATTCAAGACATGGTTTAGAGGAATGCATTAAAAATCATATGCCTGGCATGTTTTCATTTATTTTTAGGTGTCATTCTGGTTATTTGGTATAAGTCAATCTGTAAAATCTCATATGCCAAGCCACTATTCAAGGTAGGAAAGACAAAACCTAAATCAATCTCAAAGTTCATACACATAAAAAAAAAAAAAAACCTAAATCAAAACTTGAAAGTTACCTTAGTCGAGATTTATGGAGATTTCTTTCTATATCCTGAACCAATTTCAAAATCTGTAGATACTTTTGAGAACCCGAATTGGAGAAAAAAATATATATATATATATAAAAAATTGGTCAAGAGGTAGTCTACAACAACAAGCAGTAGCAAAAAAGCTGAAGAGGCTTGAGTTTGGAGATCCAAATGAAAATTCCAGCCTCGGTTTGTATATAAAATCCCAAAAATTAATTAAAGTTCGGACCACCTAAATCTGAATAAAAACTAAATCGAAGCTTGGAAGTTACCTCAGATCAAAATTTATGGAGATTTCTTTGCATATGCTGAAATTTCAAAATTTGTAGAATTTTTTGACTACATTTTTAAGAACTGTAGAGAGGAATGCGCGAGAGAGTGAGTACAGAGGGAAGAATGTTCTGGAACCACAAAACAAAAAGGAAGGAAAGCTTATTTTAGACGCGTCTAACTTCCAAGTGGCCGAGGATAGCCGGCTCCAACGAAAATGGATCAGCCGCTGAAAAGAAACGGCTTGTGAACAGTAAAGAGAACTCACTCTTTTACTTTTAGTTAGATTTCATAAATATTTTGTGTGTCCATATTTGATAGCTTTATTGTACTGTCTCTTTCTTAGCATCTTCCTTGATTAACAACTTTTGATATTCTTTTTAAAAAAATATAAATTAGTTTTTTGTACTTAATTATGTGGTACATATAACAATGGCATTTATGGACCATTGAAACGCGAAAGGAATCGTAAAAGAAGAGTTTGGAATCGATAAAAATGTATTAATTGAAAATTGTAATCATTGGTCAAGATGTTCAATCATCTGATAAGAACCTTTTTGTTTGATTAAGAACCTTGATGTTTGCCAGATTATGGTGAATTTGTGGTGGCGATGAAAGCTCAATTGTATTCTAAAAATGGATCCAAATAGACAGATCATATTTTAACTAAAATTTTCTTTTATTTTACACTTGTATTGTACTAATTCAACCAATCAAAAAAATCAACATGCTATAGTAATTTAATCATTTGAAAATGAATATTTAATAGAAGATACATTTTATTTGTGACAATGATCAATAAGTTGAAGAACCAAATACTACGGATTAAAAATTCTCTATTGAAGTCTCTAGGGAAAACGATTTAATTCATAAATTTTTAGCACAAAACATTTCCTTAAACGTCACCAAAAATAATGAAGTCAAAGATGATACGATAATCATGAAGAAAAACATCAAATCGTCAGCAATCATAAAAGAGAAAATTAGAACCGATAACTTGTTGAAGCGATCTATGCTAGAAATTAATGGAAAGGAAATCGATGGAAATTGAATTTGGGATCTTAAAAACTTGCTCGGTTAGGACTATTGAAATTTTAAATTTGAATGCACGAAGAGACAATTTTACTTTTCTTAATTCTCGGAGGATTCGAGTTGTCAGTAATTTTGCATTTATGGTTTTCGTCTAGTCTTTTTTCAATTAATTTTCCAAATAAAATATTAAAGTCGTGTATATCCAAACCATCACAAATAGCACAGTCCACAAAGATGAAATTGAAGAGTCATATCTTGAATTGAATTATTTGCAGCCATAATACCCTATCAATGAAGGCAACTTACAAAAATGTCCCTCAAATTAGGGATCTTTTGAAAAATTATATGAAAAATATTTTGAAAATAAAAAATACTTAAAATGACACAATATCACTTTTTAAAGTTATGCTACACTTACACTCTTGATTCACATTCACATTCACATAAGGGGTGGGCCCAATAATTTTAAAAATTGTGGGCCACATACCCTATGTGAGAGGGATGTGAAAGTGAATGTACACCAATGTGTGTACATTTAGCCTTTTTGAATATTTTATTAAAAAATGACATACAATTTC
>CAIGRH010261646.1:0-12428 GCA_903798295.1 Fraxinus nigra | reverse complement strand
GAAATTAAGACTGCACATTCTTTAGAATCTTGGAATGGTGGTGTTCTAGTGATGGTTTCGGGTTTTGTGTATATAAAGGATTTCAATGGGAGGAGGAAGTTTGTACAAACATTCTTTCTTGCACCTCAGGAGAAAGGTGGCCACTTTGTTCTCAATGATATCTTTCACTATGTTGAGGAAGAACAGATTCTGCAGCATCCGATAGGATATCTACCTCAGAGCAATCTTGATCCCAAACTCAATCCTTCAACTGCAATTCGGGACCAAGGTTATTTTGTTACCCGTATTAGCAGAGAATTGATTTCAGTAGCAGTAATTGTTGATTCTCGTATGTAGTAATAACTTAGGAAGAATCTCATTTAAGTTACCTAGTGGACTTATTCAAGCACGTAAATTGTTGCAAGTAAAAGTGATATTAGCATCCGAAGTTTTTAGAATAATAAAATTAGAATAGTACTAAATTCGTAAAACATTGTAGAATTGATTTCTTTTGCTTTCAGAAACTACACCAAATACTATAATGCAGAAGAAAGATGAACAAGACAGTCATTTTTTGGATGGAGGCAGCACAATTTAAAACTAAAATGTCCTTCAATTGTAACATGACATCAAGATCTGGAGCACAACGTGTGATATCAATTTTTCATTCATCAGAGGAACAATCCATCTCTGAATGAGTTAACAGTGCTACTATCTGTGTCTAGTTCACTGCATCTTCATGACTTAATTCACACGTAGGTATTGCAAAAGGTACTTTCTCTGATTTTTGGATTTCAACAACTGCTTTGCAGTACCCAATTACATGCTGGGTGGAGACATCCAACCTAGGGAGTTAATGGCTCCAGCTAAGATTGAAGAGAATGGTCCAGTCAATAGCTATACCTATCCAGAGGAACAGCTTCATCAAGTCCCTGAAACTGAAAAGATCCTTGAAGATAATTTTGCAGGGCAGTCGAATGGTTCACTTCACGGTACTATTAATTCTGTACCTGATCGTTTGGCCTCCCCTATTGAGGAACCTCTCGTGGAGCCCCAAAAGCATACTTATGCCTCTATTGTATGTGATTACATGATTACATCTAAACCTTGCAATGTCATGCCAATAGTTGCCCGTATGTTTTCAAACTAATTATGAGTTACATTATGATTGGAAGTTACAGGTTGCTAAAGGGCAATCTCCTCCAGCTGTGCCATCTCAGTTTTCTTTTAATAAGCCTACTCCTTCCGAGAGGCTGCATGTACCTGAACCTTTGACTCAGCCGCCAGCTGCATCACCAAGCCCAGCTGAAAGGTCTGGGATGGACACAGTGGACGAAGCATCAGCCATGGAAGATGATGGTAACTATCTCCTATTTTTCTATTTGTTATCCACATTTCCTTGCCTTTGTAATAGTTGTCTATATATTGATTGTCATATAAAGCTTTGCAAATTTGGGAATATGGACTAATTTGTCGATATTGATAAAAATTCATAGGATCTTGCACAAAATTGTGGAAATTGATGACTAGTGTTGGAGGTTCTTTGGGAAACTTTGTCAAGCACTCACATGCAGTACAATTAACATGTTCATAAATAAATGCCTCTACATATTTATAGAAACCAATTATGTAAGAGCTAGCTCTCGAATACAGCTAAACACAGTCAAATATGCACGTACATATACAACTTAAGTTATTGTACATAGTTGTAGTCTAAAATCACATTACAACCAGTCAAATCTCCTCTTGAGCATTAAAATTTATACAAGATTAAATCATCTAGTATACTACAATACTTTAGCAATGAAATTTTACACATAAATTTTCTCATTGTTACCTGTATGACCATGGAATACTAGACTAGTCAAAATTATCATGATGCCGGAGGACGCAATCTGACCATGTCTTGACATAACAAGGATCCTATGCCCTATGGGTATAATAGGATTCACGCACTTCCATGTTTTCATGATTTTTGCACTTTCGAGTGCAGAGGATTTCTTGGAATATTAAATATTTTGTGTAACAATGCCAAAGCATGATCAATATTTAGGATGGTTGTATATTTTTCAAGAAGTGGAGATATCCACAAAAAAGTGGATATTTGTATATTTGCCAAAGTATGATCAATATTTAGGGGTTGTTTGATGATTGAGATATGCATTTTTTATTTTCATAACTAGGATCATAAATACCAATAGACACGTCAATTGTACCGTGGATATTGTAACGACCCCGATCTATGCTCAATCCGTTAACTCATACATACTATTCACTTTAGGAGAATTTGTGCTCATTTTATCCCTCACAAATTTATATCGTATTCGTTATGAATCGAACCCATGACCGCTGCTTTATGATAGACTTAAATTGAATCTCAATACCAATTGTGATGCCGCGGGGCTTAAATTCCCAGTTGTCACTAAAACACAACTTAAAATATTTGAAGTAATATAAAAGTATAATTATATGGAATTATCAACACAACCAAAGACAAATAATTAAAACCATTCATAATAATAAACAAATCTTTAAAAAAAATTGCATTTTCTATAAGTTTAATTTAAAGAGAAAAAGATGTTTAAATGAAGTAACTTAAAGAAAACCAAAAATAAATTCTATAGACGTAATTATTAAATCTTGCCGTTGCAAGCCATCTCTACGTCGACCACCTCAAATCTCTAATTTCCTATAAGGGGTGAAGAGAGGTTATGACATAATACTCAAAAGTATATGGATAATCTATATCACGTTTAAAATCAACATACTAACACTTGAAGATCGGTAGAAAAGTTTGAGAATGATTTGGCCCTTGGACAGAATAAGGCCCCTTTGACTTTTTAAATAACAAAACACTACTTTAATGTACGTGTCTTGTGTGTCAGAGAGAGAAAAAGATAGAAAAGGAGAGAGGGACGCGTGAGTGAGATGGGGGTGTGGTGTGGCTTTTCTCCACATATAAATTTTCACTAGTTTCTAGAGTTTTACGATTGGTTAAATGCCTTCTAGGAAACCTTAAAAATTTCTTTAGGCACTATTCCACAAACCCAACTACTTTCCTTCAAGCACACACGTGATTCCATGTTTTCACCCCGAAAGTGTACTTAGTTTATACTAACCTTAACAACAATTATTTCCACTATATACTAGTAAATATACTTGTTTATATATCCTAATTTGTACTAATAAACGTACTTTATTTACATATTAACATGTATACACATACAAAATATATTATACCATAATTACCTGAATCAGTCAACACTGTTCCTAAAATATATACAATATAAAAATAATTCCTTTTTTCTACTTAGACAAGAAAATTCGGGTACTGTAGACATGGCCTGATGCTGAAATTTCGGAAATTGCAAATAGGTCACTAAACTTTCAAATCCTTACAGTTAAGTCCTAAATTAAAATTAACAGCTAGTCATCGTGGTATGGGTGCTATAGATATCTAAACAATAGGTGCATTGAATATATTTAGGAAACCTTATTTATAGCAAGAGAAGTTTGTTTTAAGGATGAAATATTAGTTATTGACACAATTCTACTTTCCTTCCAACATTTATCATCCATAGTTGAAGTAAAGTCGGTGTATGTGAGAAATGTGCCAACCACAATGGCTGCTTCTGACATCGCAGAGGAATTCGAGAAATTTGGTAACCTCAAGCCTGATGGTGTGGCCATAAGAACGCGGAAGGTTTGTTCTTTTTGGCATGCCCCTTTTTATGTAATCACACTTTTGCTTCATATATGGTCAACTTCTATAATCTTACACTTCAGAATTGACGCAGGATATCGATGTGTGCTATGCATTTGTTGAGTTTGAAGATATCTCTGGGGTGCAGAATGCAGTTAAGGTGTGATCCTTTATGACAATTTGTGAATAAATGCTTTTCTCAGTCGTGTATAATTGTACAAAATTTAAACAATAAACTCCTACATTCTGTCTTACTCATACATGACATGTATTCTTTACTTGCTTGCAAGATAAACTGTCTTGGCTATGAATTTGCATGTAAGGTAGCCCCTCATTTCATTTGTTTCCTTCTAGGCATCCATGGTTCAGATTGGTGGGCACCAACTCCACATTGAAGGACGGAGACCAAATAGAATCAGCTTGACTCGGGGAGGAAGTATGTATTTATTTTTTGGATTTAAAATTCTTTAACTACAGATTTCAGTGCATTACATTTTTTTTCCAAGCTACTGGGTAGTACCTACCCTTTTTTTTTTGTCAATTATGACGTGCGAAGTTTGGATGATTTCTGCAAAGAAATAAATGATGAGCTAAGAATTTAGTCAGACTTCTTGATTGTAAAAAATCTGGATGAATATGCTTGTGATGACCATCAAACATAGAGTTTTCAAGTATTTTTTCATTTTTATATTGTTGTGGACAGGAGGAAGGGGTAGAGGCAGGGTTAGCTACCAGATGGAAGGAATAAGGGGACGCTTTGGTGGCCGAGGTTTTGGGAAGGGAACCAATCAAGATGGAAATGACCGCGATTACAACAGACCAAGAGGAAATGGTTTCTATAGGCAAGCTCCTCGACAAGAAAGATCTTTCTCTGGCTACCAAGAAGAATCAAGAAATGGGAAAAAGTCATCAGAATGAACAAACTTATCGTTTTGATGCTTAGAGGCCGTATTCCAATGAGTAATTTTCATAGATCACATTCATATTCGTAATTTCTGTTTCCAATATTATGAAAGTAACTTAATCATATATGCTGGGAGGAGTCATTGTAATAGTGGTGTTTGGGTTATCTATTAGTAATTTTTGTTACATCTACATATTAATTTATGCAAATTTGTGCTGAGGCACCTGGACCTCTTTAGGGCACATCCTTATTAAGCAAGCAAAATCATATTGGTTAACTCAACCTTGCTACATTTACATTCTCTCTTACACCTTTCATTACACTCTTCTACATGACAATGACTACCCTCTTGATTTTCAACTTATCTATAACATTACTGGATAAACTTTCTTCACATAGGGGGCAATGTTAACCAAAAGTTGTCATGGTTGATGTATATATGACATTATTCTAACTTTACCAATGCTTTGTTTAAATCTTCACAAAATTTAGGTTATTGGAGTTTAATGGATTCTTAGCTTTTGCAGAACCTTATATTAAGAAGACGGGCTTTTTATTCAAGAGACGTGTATGATTACAACTCAAGAATTGCCTTCGGACATTGCTTATTGTTATGGCAAAGACTTGGTGAAAAGAAAGAACTTTATTGACTTCAAAACGTGTACACGTGACTCAAATCAAACATGAGCATTAGGGTTTTGGAGGAGATGGACTTCCACAAACTTGTAATGGAGATTGGTGCTTTGCAAGAGATCACCGTTCAACCTAATATTGCTCCTACATATATAAGAAGAGTGATAATTAATACATTTAGATCTCATATGACAACACAAAACATAAAGACTCGTGCTACGCTGTCAGGCTTTGGCTCACAGGTGTTTTACATGTTTAAAAAAGAAAAACAAAAAAGAAAAATCAATAAAACACTACCTACTCACCTCTTTCCCCAAATCTCTCCTCCATTACCGCTGAAGCCCTAAATCTCTCCTCTATTCCCGCCGCTCATCACCTCTCCATTTCTGACCACTGGCGACCCACGACAATGATAGTAAATCCTTGTCCATTTCTTTACCCATAACAGGATCCCAAAACCATTCGCCCAACTTCCATAAACACCGAACTCGTCGTCGTTCCTCTCTCACATTCGTGTCGTCTGTGATTTGGTGTAAGCATTAGTTGCTCGTATGAAAATTTATGAGTTACGTTTTTCCGTTTGCTATGCTTTACCTGCTAAGTGTGTTGAATCATCACTAACTTCTTCATTTTTCGTGATTCCATCGTAGTATGGCATGAAGAAATTCTGGGATTTGTCAGTTGTAGAGGGAAAGGACAATACTTTGATCAATGTCAGAGGAAATGCCGGTGCTCGGATTGTAAGACTGGATTCCAGAAGTGTTTTTAGGCCGATATGGAGGGTTTGGAGCAGAGGACGGCAACAGATGGGAGGATGCAGAAGAGAAACGAGATGACTGAAAGGAGGATGCAGAGGAGAGAGTGGGAGTAAAAAAAATCCTCTATATTGAATTACAGTGAAATGGAATCGAACTCACGACCTGTAAGAAAACTGAGGCTCTCCCAACTAAGCTAGCACACTGTTTTTTTTAAAAAAAAGGCATTTTCTGCGTTTTTGAAGGTTTTCGTTGGTTTCAACTGAAAATGCCCAAAACAACTTTTTCATCATTTTCCATTTTGTTTGTAAAATTTAAACTCATTTTCAAAAATTTGTTTTCGAAAATGCCAAAGAGAACGCATTTTCACTTTTTGAAAAATCAAAAACAAAAAATGGCTTGAAAACGCCAAAGAGAACAGCACCTTAGGGTTGAGGGGCAGTCCGTTGGTGCGATCTGGTAGCGGTGGTGTGGGGTGATGTCTATGGTGGTGTTGACAGTGACGGGGTGGAGATGGCAATGTTTTGGGGGTGGATGGCGGTGGCGGATTTGGTGGTTGTGATCCGTTGGTGTGATTGGTGGTGATTTTGTATCTTTTTTTTGGTAGATCTGGCCGCGGTCGTGGCGATTTTGTGATCTTTTTTGTATCTTTTTTTGGTAGATCTGTGGGTTTGGTGTTGGTGGCGGCGGCGACGGCATGACGGTGAGATGGTGTCAACTTGCAGGCAGCAGAGGCAATTTTTTTTGTTAATGGTGGTGGTGCGGTGCAGGCGATGGTTTGGTGGTTGCTGTGGTGTGGTGCGATGTGGTGCGGGCGCAGTTGTTTGGTGGTGATTCGAGATCAAGATTAGTGGTGGATCAGGATTGGTGGTGGGGTGTATGGTGGTCCATGTGGTGGTAGTCGTTTTTTTTATTGTTGTGGTGGTTTTGTGGCCGGGTCAACGACAGTGGTCATTCAGTTTGGTGTCTGTAACCTAGCTATTGAACTATGACTTTAAAATTGATAATTTGTAACTAGAAAAATAATCTCTGGCCAATAAATTTGAAAACACGTGACATGTGACAAATAAATTTTTTGATCCGTGACCAATAAAATAATCTGTCTTTAAAATATGGTAATCTGTGACTAAAAATATAATTCGCGACCAACCATTTTGTTATCTATGACCTAAAAATTATATAATCTGTGATCGAGAAATAATCTGTAACCAACTAATTTGAAAATTCGTGATCGTTTGACCTATAAATTTTGATTTGTGATCAACGAATTAATTGTGACTCACAAATTTTTTGAACTGTGATCATAAAATAATCTGTGACGTATAAAAATTATTATTTGTGACTGGAAATAATATGCGATTTAACTAAATTGTGAATCTATGACCATATTGTATAAATTGTCAGAATCGTAGCAGTCACTGGAATAAAATTGCGATAGAACGGTCATTGTAATAATTGTCAGAATCGGAACAGTCATCGGAACGGTCATCAATAAAATAAATGAGTTGTGACCAATAAAATTTTTAATTCGTCATCGATGAATAATATGTGACTTAAAAATTGTGACTGTGACTCACAATTTATTAAGTTGTAATCGAGTTGTAACTAATAAAAAGTTTAATTTTTTTGATCGATGAATAATCAGTGACATAAGACTTTCTATTAATGATCGAAAAATAACATGTGACCTATAAACTTCTTGATTTGTGATAAAAAAAAAAAAAAAGTTGTGATCAGTATGAGTTGTTAAGATCACAGGTTTGAGTTCACAAGTCACGTTCAATTTTTATATGTCACAAAATAATATAAACGGGTTACAAATCAATAGTAATAGATCACATGTATTTGTAGAGTCGCGGTTCAAAAATACAGGTCACATTTACTAGAATAGTCGTCGAAATCGAAGCAGTCACCGGAAATGTCATCGGAGTAGTCGCTGGAACGGTCGCGCGAAATAGTCGTCGGAATCGGAGTAGTCATCGGAACGGTCGCCGGAGCGGTAGGGGTGGTGGATGTGGGGTATGTTTTATATATATATATATATATATAGAGGGTGTGTGGTAGCCATTATTGTTGACTTTTATTAGACGGGTGAGACTCAATAAGAGCCATATTTTCAATTTTAATTGAATTTTAAGCCGTACCAAACAGGCTAATAGTGTATTTATATGTCAAAATTTTGATTTTAGAAATTTGAAAATTTTCTTATTTTTGAAATAGTATATAGTAAAAATAGGAGAAATGAATTTTTCTCATGTTTTAAAGCTCGAATGACCCAAAACTTAGAAACAAAAAAATGCCCGAGTCCAACACCCCCCACCCCCTCTTCCTTCTTCACTATGCGACTTCTGGCTCTGCAACAAATGGCGTTTCTGACAGCAGTTCTGTGGTTCCCTACGCAACTTCTTCCCTATGCTTGCCTACCTTCAAGTTTGGCTTCCATGCCTAGTCACGCTTTAGACTTTTTAGAACATGCTTTTGTTGCGCTATTTGTTTGCACAAATCAGTTAATTTTATGTAGTTTTTTTCAAAATAATAATAAAAAAAAAAAACTCGCACAAAACTATGAGCATGTTTTGAGTACTTATTCTACTTGTAAAGAGTGAATGCATGTACACACAGGTTTGAGGCACAAACAATTTTCCTGACGAAGACAAGACGCGAACTCAAATCTTCAGACTAATACAATTGAACCACCTCATCAAAAACGTTAGAAGTTGTAAAGATAACATATTTATTTAAATTTCGTGTTCAACCGCGCACTCATAAAAACCACTCTAAATGTAACCAAAAGTGATTTGAATTTCGATGTTCCCAAGCGACAGAGTAGGAAACTACTTTTATTTTCAGAAATTACTCTAGTGCTGATTGACCACGGGAAGCTAAGAAAAATTGACAGGCAAATAGTTACTATTCATCGTTTCTGAGAAATTGTTGGGTTATTCGCTCCTTTGAGTGGAAAGTGACTCTGAGCTTCCTATGCAATATCTTCCATACCGTCGTCCTCCATTTCCCAAAGAAATTTAGCATATGAGGCAAGAACATTGCTGAAAGTGATAGAAAAATAGAAAAAAGAAATGGTCAGTTAACCGTGAAAGCTCAGAGTTTACCATAATTCAAGAGCATGAGGGGATAAAAATTCTCAATAATTAATAGCCTTTTTGACGTTACAATTGCAACAAAAGTAATCAACTTATTTAATCTCTTTGATGTCATAGAAAGAAACAGATTCATCTATACCTATCGTCTGGAGTCGCTTGGACTGCTCGCTCAAAGTAGGAGATGGCCTGATCTTTGTCATGGTGAAGCTGCCAAACCAAGTTAGCATACTGCGAAATTATCTCACCATCATTAGGATCCGCCAGTATTGCACGAGAGTAGAATTCTTCAGCTCCTATAAGATCTCCCTTGGACTGTCCAACCAAATAGCAAATTACTTGAACATTACGAAACAAACAATCAAACAAGCTTCCATGCAGAGTTTGATGATTTTGTTGGTTATTAATATTATGCACTATTGCCAGGGGTAGTAGATGGAAAGAAGAAAATATAGTTCATGATATTGAAACTATGAGATTAGATTGAATATTGAGGATGATTATTATTGAAAAGCCTAAGCTATGGATCTCAAGATATCATCCTGAAAGACAGTCAAACGTTTAGATGGCATAAAACATGGGATGGCTACATGAATCATCTTGCACCATTTTTTCTATTCAACTACTAGTAGGTCCAAAGAAATCTATTTTTTTTCCATTCTAGGTACATTAAATTTGGTGTATTTCTCCCTCTTCAAAATATTTGACTCGTGTATTCGTATTATGTCCAGTTGTTGGTTCATATCATCCATGCATTCATCTTGACATTTTTTATTTAAGCTACATCAGTCATATCCAACCTCATAAATTGCACGCAGCAGTTCTCCATCACCAACCGCATAAATTAGATCATCAAAAAATCCTTATTCCTCTGTTGTAAAATGATCCTATATTGTGACTTCAGTATCCTCCTGTTCCTTCTCAAATAAAAGGACATTGTATGCATTCTTGTTTTACTTAACCTACAGAATTTAGATTTCAAGTACTCCTGTAATGCTCTAGCTGGTGGTCTATATGCCCACCAAGGTCTATTAAAATTATGTAATTGACAAATAACACACCAGTTGTCTATTTTGGGATTTTTTTACCCGACCTCCAGTAAGAGTCGAAAAGAATTAATACGCCATTGTTGAAAATCATAATCTCCGAGTTAAGAATTCTCTTCTAATTTATGGAAGCTGGACCCTGACATAAAACCTTGTAACCATGGAGTGGTCAACTTAATAACAAGGTCAATTGAAGAATGCTAATTAACTCAAATATTATTGAGAAAAAAAAAAAACCAATTAAATCTGCTTGCTGAATATATTAATAAAGAAGGAATACAACTAAGACTCGTATGTAATAATGCCAATCATCAATAATTCATATGATGATCACACAGATGGGAACTTCAACACGTAAACAGAAAGAATACACAGTTACCTGATGTAAGAACTGAGCACACTTCCTCAAAAATAAATTATTACGAGGATTTTCGTCAACCATCCTGCGGTAATATTCCTCAACATCAGTACCAATGCCACCATGGAAACTAGGTACATCAATTCCCAGTCCCATTGCTAGATGTAAAGGAGGGCTAGCTGGTCTATTATCTTCTTCAAAGTTTGTTCTCTGAAGGTCAATCGGCACGGTGTTTTCTTCAATCTGATGTTTATAAAGAATGTTAGTTAAACCCTCAAACTAGGTCTGACCAAAATTATTCGTAGGAAGATAAACACCTGACTCTGGTCATTAGGTGTGCAGTCTTCATCCTCGTTGTCATCTATTTCCCAAAGGAAACTAGCATATGCAGCTAGAACATTGCTGAAAGCAAGAAACATGAATCAGCCACTGAAAATTTAGTTTGGAAAAGGGGGAAAAAAAACAGATTACAGTGTTCCAAAGTGGGTTTTTCAGTCTAGAATCAATAAACTGGCACACATTCGAGCTTTAAACTCTACAAAGTGAGTTATTGGGTTGTTTCCCAGTACAATATAAGATACATCACAGATTATTTACCTGTCTTCAGGATCTGCCTGTGCTGCTCTTTGAAAATAAGTCGAGGCTCTATCTTGGTCACGATAAAGCTCCCACATCAATTTCGCATATTGCAGAAGCGTTTGGCCGTCTTCAGGATCTCTTAATATAGCACGGGAATAGTATTCCTCAGCTCCCAAAAAATCCCCCTTCGACTGTCAATAATGCTTTGATAGGTTATTAGAACAACCAAATGATGGTTAAATCGTATTTTGGTGCACAGACTCAGAGGTATCTAAGTGAAACTGTGGCATCAAATTCTAACTAGCTACTAGTTAAATTATTTGTTAAATAATAAAATTGGTGACAGCTTATATCAATAAAAATCCAGAAACAAGGCAGCAAATTTAGTCAGAATGAAAAAGGAAAGAAACTAACCTGCAGAGCTTGAGCATAATTCCTCAGAAACAAAGGGTTGGAAGGATATTCCCTAATCATCCTCTTGGAGTAATTCTCGCCATCATCGCCATCATTAAAATCTGATGGTTCAATAACTCCATCAGTACCAATACCTTCAATCCTGCCGGCCCCTGTATCATGATAAATTACATGACTCATCGACTCACCTTCAACATCAATTTTCAGATCATTGATTCGACTCGAATTTCTCTTTCTTTCTTCTACATCTCGTTCATCATCGCCTTCCTCAATCTTCCACATTACGTTCTTTCCAAAACTAAATTCACCTTCAATACTTTTTCCAATTTTCGTGCTCCTCTCCAATTTCCCGTCACCTGAATCTCCATTTTCCCTCGCTTCTTCGAAGTTATCCTCCGTACTATATATAGAAAAAGACGCTTCTGTGTGCAACATTGACTCGTGGTGCCTATGCAAAGATTTGTTAACCAGAGTTCTCGAGCTCCAAACTTCTTTAATATCAAACAAGGTTGAAGCTAGTTCTTCCAAATTACTATCAGACAGCTCTGCAAAAAAATTTCGTTCGAAGGCTATTGGATTTTGGTCTAAAATCAGGTAACCAAGAATTCGAAGGAGACTCGGGAGATGAATTGCAAGGAAATGAACTCAAACTATGCACGCCATGAAGAAGTGAGATTTTGGTTATGCAGTGATCATTTATATGTAATCTATTATGACTACGAAAAAGGGCTTGAGCAACTGCCGTTGATGAGCTTCTAATTAGCATCTATGAACTGGGATCTATTTCTTGCTGGAAATTGCAGCAAGAGTCCCAAACCTTTGATTTGTTGCATCCGTCATCCCCAATATTTTCAAACGTTGCAGGTGAAGCCATTCTCATCCACAATTCCATCAATTGGCCAAAAATCTAACTTTGACCACATTTTTAATATTTTAAAAAAAGTAACTTTATATTTTAT
>CAIGRH010261621.1:0-15171 GCA_903798295.1 Fraxinus nigra | reverse complement strand
AATTTATATTTCGTTTTCTTTATGCATGCTGCTTAAAGCAAAAGAATTATTAATGTGGATCATCGATATTTCAATATTAGTATCTACTTTTTGGTATTTGTGTTAATTGAATTAATCTTATTGAACATATTGTTATTTATATGTTTTTAAATTGGGCTACGTTAATCTGTAATAGTTACGAATGAACATGTTATTAGTTATATTTATGTAGTGTTGTAAATATTAAAAAATTTAATTATGGTACGGAACTAAACCGAACCTGAGCGGTTCTATAATTATATTTGGACCCGATGGTTCCATTTATTAAATACCTGAAAGTTTTGGGTCGGTTCGGTTCTGAAGAGATCCGAACCGAACCGGACCATGTCCAGCCCTAATATAAAGATTCTCACTTCTTGAAATCATCCAAATACATACACACATTCAATTTATTTACTATTTCCAACGATAATTTACTGCTAGTTGTTCATAATTAAATAAAGGTAAACTAGGAATGTTTTTGACAAAAAAACTGTTTTTTCCAATAACATTAAATAAGATTTCTTAATTCGTGTGAAAAACAAAACTAGCCTATATAAATGGGACACAAGGAGCAAGTCTTTACACTATAAAATTAAAAATAAATAAATATTTTTTAATTAACATGGCGGGGTGCCATTAATAATCAAAAGATCGAGGTGTTTGGTGATGTTGAAGCAAATGAAATTGGGGCAATTAAGGAGTTAGATAAATTACTTTAGTAATTTATTTTATTTTTATTGACATACTTATATTTTGATTTTTTAATAATAATGAAATTATGTTGAATTTTATTATTTAACTTATGAAAAATGCCACACGCACATATATACTGTGTCCTTGTTTCCCTATCGTATTGTATCCGAATTCATGCTTTTATAGTGAATAATGATAACAATGTTACTATTGAGAAGTGACACTAACCTCCATAGAGTTAACATTCGAATATGGCTATATTTACATTTTATTTCTACTGTTTTATTTGCTTTAGCTATAGAATAAATATTGTTGGAGGAAATTAATGTTTTCGAATATTGTAGTGCTTCTTTTATTCAACGTGCTAATCAATATGACAATATCTACAATTTCATTTTGCCTTTTGGGTTGCAGAAGCAGAAATGGTCGTTGGTTGGGCTAAAAATCACTACTTATCCTCGTGCCTTCTTCCTTCTGTCAAGGTGGATCGATTGCACGTGCCTTACGAGAGGTAATTTATCTTTATGCTTGTGGTTTTCTGTGTATCAACTTTTTTGATTATTTATGTTTATTGCCTTTCCTATCACATGTAGCCTTGAACTTGCAATTTTAAGATTAAAGGAGCGCGAAACAGTATCCAAGAAGCCTTCCCAGAATTTAAAGGTCGTTCGCTTTCCCATCGTGACAAACATTTATTGACAATTTTTTGTGTTTGTGCTTGAACTGATGAACACTTGTTGCAGAATCTTGCCAAGGATGAGTTTGAGAGCAACTTCGTGTCAGCAGTAGTTCCTCCAGATGAGATAGGTGTCAAGTTTGACAATGTTGGTGCTCTTGAAGATGTAAAGAAGGCTTTGAATGAACTTGTAATTCTTCCCATGCGGAGACCCGAGCTATTCTCTCGTGGAAATCTGTTGCGGGTAACTTAGATTTACCGTGCAACCAATTTATCCATTTTGTTGCATTTTCTGCTTGTAATAGGTTGCAGCTTTTGTCAGCCTTGCAAAGGGATATTACTCTTTGGACCTCCTGGAACTGGGAAAACCCTTCTTGCTAAGGCGCTGGCAACAGAAGCAGGGGCTAATTTCATCAGCATTACTGGTTCAACGCTTACATCTAAGGTGTGTATCCCTCCTACTTCATATGTGAGCTTGCTCCTTTATTGATTTGTTTATTTTTTGTGCATGCAAAAAGAAAGCTGTGGGAGGAAGGTTGTTAAGGGAAGGTTGGAATATATTGTGCATGTCTCTTAACATCAGAATAAGAGCATGTTTGTCAAAGCTTTTATTAGATTATCAACCATTCAACTGTGGGTCCTCTGAATTGGATGGATAACAAGGGGGTAAAAGTAGGTAAAAGTTGTGGATCATACGGAATGTGTAGTTAAAAAATAGAGTTGATCAACTTATAGGCAATTATAAGCTTTGCCGAAGTACCACGTCTTTCCTTTCTTCTTTACATAAGTGGATTTGCAACGGACAAATTCGTGATGATTCAGTGTTTTATAGTTGCAAAGTGTATGTCATCCAGTGGAGTAGCTCGAGAAAGCCCTTGACCTTGTTCCAAAGTTGTGAGTTTTACAATGCAGATATTTGTTTTCAATATAAAACTTTTGAAGATAAAAGATAAGTTAAATCAATTTATGTTTCTCTCTTAACAATTTAAACTCTTAGATGAGTTGGTTCGGTTTGGTATCATATCTTGATACAACAGAAAATGTACATTCCTAGTCTAGTGGCTGTCGATTAATAAGAGTTTTGTGTGTTAAACCTTTGAGAAAATGAATTGTATTGAACATGTGGGGCATGTTGATGACAAAATTTAAATACTATGCCCCGTTTGAGCTCCATTTTTCAGGAAAAATGTGTTTTGGAATAGTGATTTTTTTGGAGAATGTATGGTTAAAAAATAAGGAAAAGTTTTGGGTTTACGTGTAAAATTATTTTATGGAAGGATGTGGTTGGAATGAGTTTTGAAAAAAAATAAGTTTTTGGAAAAATGGAGCCAAAACAGGGGTTAAATTTCCTCGCTCTCTAATGGCATAAGAGGCGGTTTAACAAAAAGTACATTTCAAATAGATCATTTTGGTTTGAAGGCCTTATCTTGTACTCTAAATTTTATATAGGTACTTTATTGGTTAAAACAGACCCCTTTTTTTTTTTTCTATTTTTTGTAGTCTATCTACTTTTTCACTACTAAGACCATTAAAGAGAGGGTTGAAGCAAGATCAGGAATCAAAGCAGTTGCAGAATCCAATAGATTGTGTGGGGAGCTTAAGCAAATCTGCTATATTTCGTTTTAGCATTTAGATCGTATTGAAATTTTTTCTAGTACGTGGGACATATAGTTTCTATTTTTCAATAAATGCTTTAGAATGAAGTTTTTTGATGATCTTCATTCCTGAGCATGATTATGTAAGTTCGTTTACACACCATTTTGTGCTGGCTTTATAAATGTTTTAATTGAATGCAATTACAAATGCGCTTTAGAAGACTGGACAATCGGTAACATCATATCCTCATCTTGAGTTTTAGGCATTGACTTGGTTTAAAAAGGTGGTCGTGAGGCGCACTTTAAATTGAGGAGTAAGGTTTCCTCAAGGCACTATTTTTTATGTTACTTTATTGAGGCACATACCTCAACTTAATGAGTTGCACACCTTGAGGTATATGCCTCAAGGCGCGTGAGGCATGTGCTGCAATGTTGCTGTTAAAATGTTCAGAAGCTTTATTTCCAAGCAGGCCAAATAGTTACATTTACCTGTTTAACCTAAACTATTTAATATTGCACCCCACTCAAGACAAACAAAACCAAAAAGCTTTTGCATCCTACTCCATGCCTCTACCCAATTCCCAAGACAAACCACATTTGCCACAATATTCTGGCGGCCACCTAAGTCTACAAAATTTCGGCAGTTTGCAGGAGGTATTTTTTCTTTTATATATTTGTAATATTCTTCTTCACTTTGCTTTTATTTTGACACCAAGCTACCAACTACAATTTTTCTTTAACATTAGGGGCTCAAGACACTTTTAAACCTTTTTTCATTTCAACAGGTCTATTGATTTGCTACTTTATTAATTTATTTGGGAGTTATTTCTATGGAGAATTTTTAAGATTGTTTAGATTTATTATATGTTTATTTATTTATTTTTGTTTGCGGCGAGGCTTACAACATAAACCGTCTCGAGGCTTACACCTCACCTCACGGAGGAAAACTGCCTCAGCACCTAGTTCTTCCTTTTTAAACATTAGGCGTTGGTGGTTGGCACGTCACCTGGCGCCTTATTAATGTTGAACAACACTTGAGAACTTAATTAACTCGTGATGATTGAGTATGCAAGTAGGTTGACATATGAAAATAGGACATCACAAATATTTCTGCAAAACATGTCTTCCGTGGAAATCAGTGAGAATAATTAAAAAACCTTTAATAATGGTCTTTTCAATTTCTTCCACTTTTTCTTCTTCCCTTTATGTGGTATTCCAAGGTTACCAAACACGGGTTAGAGTGTGGTAACAAGTGAATGAAAATCATATTTAGGATGTGCATTAGATGCATTTTCTTTGCAATTCTGCTTACGCTTCCTTTTAAGTTGTTTATACATTGTAAATTTCCCATTTGCTCCTTATGCAGTGGTTTGGCGACGCTGAAAAGCTTACAAGGGCACTCTTCTCATTTGCTAGCAAGCTTGCTCCTGTAATTATTTTTGTTGATGAGGTGAAACCTGCCACATATATAATCTTGAATAGAATGTAATTATTGATGATGTTGATAGGTTGTTTTTTCTTCTTTAGGAGAGTAATTTTGTTTACTAAAAATCTAAAGAGTACTGGTATAATCAACTTTTTCTAAAGGATATTTTCCTACCTAAAACAAGCTGCAAAGTGATCTGTGAATGTAATTATGGTTTTCAACATAGTATGGCGCTTACAGAAAGAGCCATTTACATAAAAAAAGACAAAAAAAAATTTATTTGAAGCTGTAAATAAAAATTTGATTCAAAAAACAACCCACCTTATTTAGACTACAGAAGTTTTTATGACACAAGGAGTGAGATATTATTAGCATTAGTGTTTAAAGGCAAGATATCTGAGCTGGTAAGAGGCTTAATGGATTTTCACAAACTAGCAATTCATTACACTTGCCATGTCTTTCATTTGAGAACCAATTTTTATTTTATTTTTCAAATATTGAAATCCAGGAATTATGTATTTATTGTTTATAATCCGTAGACAATATGTTCAAAAGTGACAGTTTTGTATATTTTTAATTAGCAATAAATTAGATATTGAGAAGTAGAGTGGAGTTTACTTAATAAATAGAAAGAGGACTGTTAGAGAGATCAAGTGATGCTAAGAGACCATTAAGGTGGTCTTCTATTCGATAGTAAGATAATAAGGAGCAAGCACCATATTCTCATTCTTTCTGTATTTTACTTGGAGACGATTGATTGGGAAATTCATCACTCTATAAATCCACATGCACTAATCCATAATATAAAGCAAATGCACAGGTGTTTCACGCATGTTAGTGTTTTTAGATGTTTCTGACTATCATATATTGTAGCTATAAATCCTAACTTGCTATGCCTGTGCATGCAGGTTGACAGTTTACTTGGTGCTCGTGGGGGTGCTTTTGAGCACGAGGCAACTAGAAGAATGCGGAACGAGTTTATGGCTGCTTGGGATGGACTGAGGTCAAAAGACAGCCAGAGAATCCTCATCCTCGGCGCTACAAATAGACCATTTGATCTTGATGACGCTGTCATTCGACGCCTACCAAGAAGGTAAAGTTCTCACGAGTAAACATTAAGTGCTTGCTTGGTAGTACTTATAAGCTGTGAGTCTTACGGAAAGTGTGGATAATAAGTGGGTCCTATAAAATGTGTGAATAAAAGTATGTTTTACCTGCTTAAATTATAATTTTAAGCTTTGCAAACATGCTGTAAGTGTTATGTCAGATGATCAGCGTGCCTGTTCTGGAGAGGATTTTAAAACCTGTTCTGTATCACGCTGTCTTTAATTACTAATATCGTTTATCTTTAAAGAATGTTGGTTGCAAGAGAATGCTGTGCTGAAACACAATAGGTGAAATGATGGAAAGTGAAAATGCTAATGAAATATGTATGGTTATTAGGATTTATGTGAACCTACCAGATGCTGAAAATCGTCTGAAGATACTAAAGATAATACTTGCTCAAGAAAATCTGGAATCTGGATTTTCTTTTGACCAACTTGCAAATGCTACCGAAGGTTATTCGGGGAGTGATTTAAAGGTAATTCACTGAATTTCATTACGAATTAGATACAATTATTGCTACTTAAGTGTATCAAGTGGTGTAATATTGTACTTGTGTAAACATATTTTTGCAGAACCTTTGCATTGCTGCAGCATATAGACCTGTCCAAGAATTGCTAGAAAAAGAAAGCAAGGTAAAGGCGACAATGCTTGACCTATCATTCCTTTTATAGAATTTTGCTGTCCCAGATGGTTGCATTTCCTTCACCGTCTTTGGTTGGAACTGCCCTGCGAAGTTTTTATTTATTTTTAATTTTTTTCTATGATGGGGTACTTACCAATTTATTCTTTTACAAGTTTATCACCATTCTTTTAGAACAATATACATGGGAGATAGGACGAAAACTACTGATTCCTAAATTTGAAGTTCTTTTGTAGTAATTACTGGTAGATAGACTTCAACCTCAGTTCGGGCTGAGTTTGACTAAATTTTGAACCTGGTATATGTTTGGGTAGTATTTATAAACAGATAGAAACGAGTGGTGGATAAATGAGTAGTACTTGTGGGTCCCTCAAAATGTGTGTATAAAAAGTGGTTTGAGTATTTATAATCATTTCTTAAAGCTAGACACAGGCTAAGATGTATCGTTTCCATATGTTGTAAACTAAATTATGAAGTCCCTTTCTTTGGCAAAATAACTTTTAGAACAGCTAATCAATGGGGGTACTAAGGCCAACTAATGGATTCTTGAGTTTATCACCAATCTTTCAGAACAATAGACATTTGTATATAATAGGACAGAAACCACTGATTCTCTAATTTGAAGTTCTTCAGTGCCACTGATTGGTGGATAAAACTTCAATCTCATTTAATGCTGTTTTGACTAATTTTTGAACCATTGCAAGCCGCTCGCTTTAATTCTTGACTTTGTGCTTTCGGGCTAGCTTTTTGATTTACCACTTTGGCCCCGTAGGTCGGTAATGTTCCAAGGTCATCAATAGATCAACAATTGAAATCTGAGTTGGGATCTTTTCCAGTTTTTCCTCCTCATTCTACTCTGGCTTCTTGAGAGCTTTGTTCCGATTTAAGACCTATTCATATTTCCTATCATAGCACATTCTTCACCCTCTTCTTCTCCACTTTTCAATGCTATCATCCTTGTTTCCTACGTCCAAGATACCTTTGAAGCCTTACTTTCCCTTATAGAAAAGGGTGTGGTTGAGATAACTATAGGTGAGAGTTCAGAGTTAGCAACGGTGGCTGGTGCTGGCCTTGGAAGTCTTAACGACGGAAGAGTCAGGAGTGTTCGTATGAAAGGAGTGAATGGTCTATATTTTCCTCTTTACCACTGTCAAAAAACACGCCGAGTTACCATATTTTCTCTGACTTGCGAACCATTCTTTCTTCTTAGTTAATCATAATAATTTCCACGTCTAAAATTAGTTCTTGTCTCATTGCAGGGTAAGCAAAAAGATGAAGTGCCTGTGTTAAGACGACTTAACTTGGATGATTTTGTCCAGTCGAAAGCCAAGGTAAATTATTCGAACTCTACTTTTAAGTGTACCACACACACACACACCATTCAATTGAACTTTATAAAAATTTCCAGGTGGGGCCTTCTGTTGCATATGATGCAGCCAGCATGAATGAGCTGCGGAAATGGAACGAACAGTATGGCGAAGGAGGAAGCCGTAGGAAATCACCATTCGGTTTTTGAAATAAGTAGTAAACTATATTTCGACATCTCATTGTCTCGAGAAGCTTAAACCTCAGAAACTTTGTATTTGTAAGGTAGAATCACGTTTTTTTTCTCCTCGTCCAATTTAATTGGTTATCGTTTTTTTAGTATGGTAGGGTTCCTAATCATTGCGAGGACATACGAATAAGGCTATTATACCATTATATATTAGTAGTTCTAGCATAGCAATCTTATTACACTGTTATGCACTTTGTGTAACTTTAATTAATTCTTCGTTAGTTGTCTGAAGATCAAGATTGCAATGCCTAAACTATTTGAGTATTAATAATGCTGATTTGATCATAAATATGTCGATGTTTAGTTCAAAATGAGTCGGGAATAGTCAAGTCATGACAGCGGGTCTGAACTCGTTCATAGTGTAACGCATTGTCTAATTGATGTCTTGATAGGAATGTTTTACGTGCAGATAATTGATCTATAATGAAAGAAGGGTATCTATGCCATTTTAGATAAATTCCTTTAATTTTATGTTTTTACAATTTTCCAATAATTTCAAAAAAATAAAAAAATTAAATGCACGCACCATATGGTTATGTAACTTAATGTTTTGGTTTGAACATGTTTGTCTATACTCAAAAATTGACTTAGAAGTGGATGAGTAATGAAAAATAATATTTTTTGTTGTTCTGAGTTAAAAATAAGTAAGTTAAGAATTATTAATTTATCTAATTATTTTTATGGAAATAGATACGACAATGCCACTCAGATTTATCGTACCATATTTGCAAGGATCCATACCTTGTGGAAATGACGTGAGAAGGACGATTACGTGATTTATTGTGATTGGACAAGTCGAAGACTTTAAACTTTAGAGTAAAAAATATATAGATATAAGTGGCGTTACTGGCGTATTGAGATGAACATTTTTAATTTACTCTCCTTTCTAAGTGGTATTATTTTGTACCTCTATATATAATTATTGCAAGTGTGTTGTCTTGAAGCTTGAAAACTTCTATCTGGGTTTAGGACTTTAATTAGAAAAGGATAAATTTCACATTTTTAATCTGTAGAACCCATGTCCACTTCTAGCACGAAATACGTGTCTTAAAGTTAAGATGATCATACCGTACCCACGTGATATTGAGGACGAGTTGAAGAAAAGAGACGCTTCATGAACGTGAGAAACTTAGCCACGTTCGGATTTTTAAATGAAAGTTAGGAGTTGTTCTCTTTGTATTTCAGTTTTTAGTTTTGTACTCAAAACTATTTTGAGATTGTTATTCTTTTTGTCATTTTGAAAAATTATTTTCAAAAATCAAAATTTGAAAAATGTGTTCTCTTCTTCCCATCTTTCTCTCCTCTCTCTTTTCTTCCTCTCCTCACGACACCTCACAAGGGCACTTGCGCAGAAGACCGGCTTCTTCTACTGTTGGTTGGATGCTGTGGCGTCGATTGTGTGGTTTTGGGTCGATTGTGTGGTGTTGGGCTTGGCGGTGGTTTTGGGTCGCGACTATTGTTTAGCGTTGGGTATGGTGGTGGTTTTGGGTCAGTGGCGGTGGTTTGGGTTGCCACCAACAAAAATCACCCGAAAACAAGTAGTGTGTGGTAGTTTAGGTGGCGGCGGCAATAGTGGTGGTTTTTGTTGGTAGCATAACTGAAAACAACAAAAACGTTTTTTGAAAATTTTGACTTGGTTTTAGCTGAAAACACCCAAAACGACATTTTTGACGTTTTCAATTTTCTTTGTAAATTTTAAACTCGTTTATGAAATTTGTTTTTTAAAAATAGGTAAATATCCGTGTTTTCACTATTTTGAAAAATTGAAAATAGAAAACGAAATGAACACAACAAAGAGAACAACCCCTTACAGTCGGCGTTTGGATTGTTTTGGATTAACAAAATATTTTCTCAATTTCAAAATGACATCGTCACATAATCATTTTAAATATTCAAATAAGCATTGTCCTATTGCTCAAGACATGGGCGCCTGTCACGCGTTTTATACAACGTGAAATTATCACAAGTGTACAGTGTCAAGTTTTGTAACATAGTGAAATGTCAAATCCACATGGATTGATATTTGTTTTCTACCGAGTATTATAAATGTTTAGTTTGCACTTTATTTAGATGAATGTGACCTAATGTAGAAAGACTAAAATTGGCAAGTCAACATAAGTAAATTGTAAAGTTATCAAATTATAAAAGCCTAGGGAATGATTTCATCATACTATCGACAATACTTTTCTTTCTATATAATTTTAACTCATTCGGATTTTTCCTTAATTTATAGGCAAGAACTTTAATATAATTATATTCCCTCTTTTGAGTGTCGAATAAAACTTATCTCTATAATTTAATTCCAATATCTCTATTCCGAATTAATGTATAGAAATTTTAGCGTACGTGGTTCTTGATTCCAATTGGCATCAAAGATTTGCACTTTATTTTGAAATCTATGAAATCTAGGTTATGTTGTTCCTTGATCACACCTAAACTTCTCTCTCGAGTGCCGAAATTTATACAACAATTCACTCAACTAGTGACCAATTAATTGAACGTATTAAACACAAACAACATAAATAAATTAACAGAAAAATCCAAAAGAGCTAAATATATATGAATCAAACATGTCTTAAATTGATTACATTAAACCCTAGATCTAAATGTTTAGTTCATAATTGCGAAAGTTAACAACAATGAATTAAATATAAATAGCATGAATAAGAAGAAATGATTTAGAAAAACTAGTCGTTGTCGCTTGATTTCTTCCTCTAATTGTGTCAATATCCCATTTCTTCAATTGATTTCTTCTCCATTTTGTCTTCAATTTTCTTGCCTTCTTCTAGCTGTCAACCACCCTCTTTTAGGTCTTTGAAATGTGTGTTTATATTTCCCTACGGTTGAAAGTCGAATTGCATTTGGGTTGGGCCAAAAAATTCATGAAAAAAGCAATTTTCCTCCCTTTCGGGGTGTGGCGCTGCCCATTCTGCTCATTTTTTTGAGCTGGGCGCCGCGTTGCCTAATTTTCACTTTCTTGGGCACCCCATTAGTCCATCTTCCTTTTTCTTGTTTCACCTCATCTTCAAATTCAGTTTCTTTGATCAACCATAACTCTATTTCAAGCTCCCAACAATGACATTTCCTTCATTGTATTTAAACTATAAAACAACATGAACACACACATCAACACACTTACAAGTGCTCAAGAACAAATCGAAAACTATGTTTTAAATGTATTAATTTAATGAGTGATTTACACTCATTAGTGTCATATCTTTTAAATTTGGGAACATGTGTCACTCTTAGAAAAAGCTGGAGAATCTAGATAGAATTTACTCGAAAAAATGTAACTTATTAAAATATGTTTAAAAATTAAAATCTTATCCAAACATGGTATTAAGGTCTTAGGTTGGACCCCTTGGACTATCATAAAACTAGCTCTTTTGTAAAAAAATAATAATAATAAAAAAAGCTTATTGGCACAAAACGTCCATACGTTTGACTTTAAGTGTGCAAAACATTCATATGTTTTAATTTTTTGCATTTCACCCCCTATTTCCACGTTTCATTGTGGAGAACGTCATTTTCGTCAAATTTTATTGAATTTCTCAATTAAAAATGTAAAATAACAAATATATCCTCATATTTAAATAAGACAAAAAAAAAAAAAAATCAACTTTTTTTACAAATTATAACCAGATTTTTTATATGTGTCATCCGCAATCTCAAACATTAAAAACTTTATTTTCCTTCCCAAACCAAAAAACCAATTCCCTTCCTTCACCAATTGTCTATAGCTTGGGTGTTTTTTTGCCTTCTATGGAGCCACCGCCTTTCAGGTCTCCAACCACCACCTTGCCAACGAAAATCAACCCTCACGTCAATAGTTTCATGCCACCTAAAAAAAATTTCGTTTCGTTTCGTTTTTTGTCTTATTTAAATAGGATTGTATTTTTGTCATTTTACTTTTTTTTTTTAATTGAGAAACATGATAAAAATTGTTGAAAATGACCATCTACAATGAAATGTGAAAATAGAGGTGAAAATGTAAAAAATTGAAAAGTAAGGACGTTTTGCATACTAAAAACTAAAGTGGGACATTTTGTGCCAATAAACATAAAAAAATATTTGCCGCCACCATTCATTTCAGCCCAAATTTCTTCTTTTTTCCTCACTTTAATCCCTCAATTTCTCCATAAACAACAAAATCCCCCCTATTCTTACTCCAAATTCTTCAGATCGTACCTGCAAAAACCTTAGCTCCGAGTAACAGTAATCACATCAGTCGGTGTAATCCAAGAACTTCACTTTCCATAAAACCAAATTCAAATTCAATGTCCATTCCTCGCGAAAAAGGCAAGTCAATAATTATATTAATGTTTTGTTTCCTTATTTTTCTGTTATTACATCTTCCGCGTATTTCTTGCCTTGTTCTTGCATCGGATTTGGAACCATCTTCAAATTTAATTGAAAATGATAATAAAGATCATGTCCCTTTGAGTGAAGTTGACTATGAAACCAACCCAGATGTTAATTTGGTGAGAAAACAGCAACAACAAGTGGAAAAACTTGAAGAGTTAGTAAAAAATTTAACTCAACTTGTTTCTCGATTAGAGTCCAGATTTTCTGAGATCCCGGAAAAATTTGAAAAGTTACCTCTGGTGTCAACTGATGATGAGAAAAGGGAAGTTGAGAAAACTAAAGAAGGGTTGAACGGGAAAGAGAAGGTGCCTTCAGGAGAGGGGCTGTGGACGGTGTCAGTGACGAAGTATAGTTCATTTTGGTTGGAAAGGTTTCAGTTTGTGTCGGCCGTAAAACTGGGATCGAGTCCTAGTTGTATTAATGTATTGCCTTTTAGGGATTTTGAGGGTTTGAGCAAGTATGTTGCAGTGGGGGACGACAAGGGTAAGGTATATGTGTTTCTGAGAAATGGAGATGTTTCCGTGGAGTTTGATGCTTTTTCCGAGTTGCAGTTGGAATCATCGTCAGTAACAGCTATGATGTCATACTTGTCGGTTTATAAGAATGAGAGCATAATTGTTTCGGGGTATGAGAGCGGATTAGTTTTTATGCATAGGGTTTGGGAAGTGTCGAACAGTGATGAGTTTAGTTCTCTTCACGTGGAGATGGTTGGAAGATTCGAGATCTCAGAAGGAGGTCGACCGAGGATTAATGTGTTGGAAGTGCACCATGTTGGGAGGAAAAGATACATTTTGGCTATAGATGGTAGTGGGAAAATTACAGCGTTCCGGGAAGATGGTACGGTTTATGGGTCTGCCGTTCCAACTAGGCAGCCACTTGCATTCTTGAAGCAAAGGCTTTTGTTTCTTACAGAGACAGGAGCAGGTTCTTTGGATTTGAGGACCATGAAACTAAAGGAATCCCAGTGCGAAGGATTGAATAATTCTATTGCTAAGAATTATGTTTTTGATGCCATTGACCGGTCGAAGGCATATGGGTTCACTCAGGAAGGTGAGTTGATTCACACATTATTGATGGGCGACATGGTGAACTTCAAATGCAGAATTAGATCGAAGAGGAAGATGGACTTGGATGAGCCTCTAGCCTTACATGCAATGAAAGGTTATTTGCTGATTGCTAACCAGGAGAAAATTTTTGTGTACAACGTGTCATCTCAGCATTATGTTTGGGCTGGTGGATTACGACTTTCTTTCTCCGTTGGCCTTGACGAGATCGTATCATCTTTTCTAAATCAGAAAGTGGTTGATGTAAATGATGAAAAGAGGATGGCAATACCTTTGCTCACCAGTGACTATGAAAAGTTTGTTATTCTCAGTCTTGGGAATGGATACGTGGCAATCTATCGTTCCAACCTTCCATCGATCAAAAGTGAATTCAATAACATCCTATGGACAAGTCCTGTTTTGTTTTTCATTCTTTTTCTCTTTGGAGCGTGGCAGTTTTTTGCCAATAAAAAGGAGGCACTTACCTCGTGGGGCCCTGACGATCCATTTAGTTCCACATCTGTCATGAATGGAGCTCCATTGGCGTCTGGCACGGGGGAGAGGTCTTTCACAGATTCTTCAAGAAACGTTGAGAATATGGATCTGAGAGGCAGTAGTCTAAGATCTTCATCAAGAAGGTTCTCTCCACCAAGGTACTCTGGGGGATCAGCCGGTCCCTATAGGCCAAGCCCAGATGTAGATTCTAGACCTTCTTCAATTGATCCCCGATTCAGAACAACCTCTGAGTTGAAATTTAGAGGGTCGAGTATCGAAACTACAAGTGTTCCAAAAAGAAGAGAGGGCTTATATGTAAATAGTCAAGTCATAAACGAAAGCAATTGACGGTGTTTTTTACCCTTGCAGTTGGTCCTGTAGACCATCTGAGTTTTCTGTAGCTGTGATTTCATAGCATTTACTCATAGTGAAAGTAAATAATCTGGAACTTCTTAAGCCGTTATTATCAGATATCTTGAAGTGTTGGTTCCAAACGAAAGGCAATTTTACTTTCTAATTTAAAATAGTTATTTTTTTCCCCTTTTGTTTCCATAACATTGTAAATGTCAGTAATTTTCACGGCAAAAAAGAGAGGTCTAAAAAATCCCTATAAAATGCTGGAAAATTAACCACCAAAAAATGTACACCCGGCCAATAACACAAAAGGGAAAAGAAGACATGGCATCTTAAGGCTACGAACTCATCAAAATTTGGGTTCTGTACAGAAGCAGCAAATGGCTGTGCTATTCACTTGAAATACTTATTAACAGAGATGTGGAGCTCAGTTGCAGCATATGATGTAAGAACTAACTACAGTTTGTTCAAGAAAATTTTAATTGTTTGCTTCTATAATTATTTTTTGTTTATCAACATGAATTGAATTACTATGTAACTTGTAGATGCTGCAGTAATTATAATTTGATCTACATGCAATCGTAATTTATTGCAGACTGATTTCCATATTTGCAATGTTGGAGTATATGATTGTTTTGACAGCTGCTTACTTTACATAAAAACATCCTTCTGCGTTGTGTTATGGTGGTTTGTGGCTACACGAGTGTTTGATGTATTTTCATCTTCCATGTAAGATGTTATGCTAACAAATTCTTGTTACTTGAATCCTAGAAGATATTTTCAGATCGATCATGATATGGTCAATGCATTGAATTTATGGTACTATTATGCAATTGGTAACTGCATGCAATCAGATTCGTCTCTCGTTTTGTTATATAATGTCTCTGTTGCAACATTATTCCCTCGATTGTTAAATGCGCCCCTCTTTCTTTTCCACTCAGAGACACATTGTAGCCTTAAATATGAATATGAGATAGTAAGGGTCCGTTTGGCAGAGTTTTTACTGTCTGTAGAAGAGTTTCACGATGAAGCTATCTAAATTTTTGTTTAGAAACTAATTTCTAAAAAACTTTATGTTTCGGAAATTCTTTTAGAGGAGGTCATATTGGACAATCTTTCTCTAAAAACTTTTTTAATTAGAAGAAGTACTTTTAGAAAATTAGTCAAATGTGTACAAAAGCAGCTTTTAAGTCTCAAAAGC
>CAIGRH010261605.1:0-14097 GCA_903798295.1 Fraxinus nigra | reverse complement strand
CCTGTTTAACTTGATTAATTTGACTTTGTTCCATATTGCAATTTTCCTTCAAATTTTAGCTTTGCTCTTCTCCATGTAGGCTGACTTTTCCTCATCACCCGTTTTGAATTCAAGAATATATACCCCAATCTCTTCATAAGTTTTAATCACAAAATCTACTTTTGAGCAAGTGATGAAGTCTAGGATTTCCTCTTCTTTGAATGTTACAAGTTATTTTTCTCGCGTTGTGATTAATTTCCCGATCTTTTCATGCTCGTCATCTTTAATTGAATTTTTCTCGAGTTCAATGTTCGTATCCAAAAGTTTTGGCACAGAGACAATGACATCTTCATTGAAAGTCTCCTACTCTTGTTGTATTTATTGGTAGTTCGATGGATTTAACTCTCTTAATTGATGTTNCCTCCAAATTTTTGCAATGCTCTTCTCCATGTAGTATGACTTTTCCTCATCACCCGTTTTGAATTCAAGAATATATACCCCAATCTCTTCATAAGTTTTAATCACAAAATCTACTTTTGAGCAAGTGATGAAGTCTAGGATTTCCTCTTCTTTGAATGTTACAAGTTATTTTTCTCGCGTTGTGATTAATTTCCCGATCTTTTCATGCTCGTCATCTTTATTTGAATTTTTCTCGAGTTCAATGTTCGTATCCAAAAGTTTTGGCACAGAGACAATGACATCTTCATTGAAAGTCTCCTCCTTTTGTTGTATTTGTTGGTAATTCGATGGATTTGATTCTCTTAATTGATGTTCAATAATAATCTGTGGAAGAAATAATTCCAAAGGCAAATCACCAACGTCAAATTTGTAGGAGTCGAAAATTGGTTGCAAATCACCAATGTCCCCTATCATATGTATTTTGTTGTTCTATATTTGTAAGAGTCGAAAATTGGTTGAAAGTCATGTCCAAATTGACTTCCAAAAGAGTTCCAATCGAATAAGGAAAGCTCCATTCGAGCGAGGATTTTTTGATCTCTGCACAACAGTCAATATTTTATCTATAACTTTCTCTTCTACTATCCGATTGATGCTATTCAAAGTGCATTGAAAAGATAACTCAAAAATATACAACTTTGATAGAAATATAATTTTTTCAATTCAGACGTTTACTATACCATAAATCAATTTCAATCTTCAACTAGAAATCAATCTGGAATATAACTTGTATGATTGGAAATTGAGTTTTACCATATTCCACTCCTTTTTGAATTCTAATTCCATCCAATTGTCTCGTATTTTAAATATCATCTTTTGGTCCAAATCAACTATGGAATATTTTCAATTTGGTCCTCAGACTTTGGATTTTGCCATTTTTACCATTTTTCGCTTCTTCATTTCGATTCTTCGTTCAACCATTGAGTTTTACCTATATAACATAAAATACAATAATTTAGGATATATTTTGTCAAAAAAAGTACCAAATGTCGATATTTTAGGACCCTAAATAAGTGTATAAAATACACTTGTCAGTCTTCCACATAATTTCAGTTGTACCACGCACAGGGAGTGCATCTTTGTTTGAAATTTGGGGGGTGGGGGTCTGGGCATTTATGAGAAGAATTGCTGGTTTCCCAATAAAACTTTGAAAAAATGTGGTGTTGGTTATACCCAGTAGCTTTCACTTTATCCTGAACTTCAATAAATGTCACGTGGATTTGAGGTGAAGGTAATATTTATGAACGTCGATTTGAGTTAAAAGGTGTTAGTGGTGGTGCATTGGAGGTGGTGGTGGTGGTGATGACTAGTGGTGAATAATGATGTTGATTTACGGTGTGTGCAGATTTGTTTGTGGTGACCATATGTGATTATGTATTTAATGTGATTGCTATAACCAATTTTGTGTTAATTGTGACATATTGTGACTTGGTCACTTATTGGCATAGTTTAGATTGATCTAGTTACAGACAATCACACCAAAGACAAATTTGGTCACAAATCACACTGAAAACAGATTTGATCACAATTAGTTACAGATAACTCAGGTCAATGACTTGAAAATTTTCGAGGGATGGGGTGGGGGTGAAGTGTAATCTCCAATTGCCAAAAACTGATTTATTTTTATTTTTTTGGGTGGGGATGTGAATATGAAGATTAAATTAAATTTTATATTATTATTTACCACCTAATTTATGAAATACTTTTAAGGAGTTTGTTAGTTGTGAAACATGGTTCTTATATGTAGGAGTTGTGTATGATTCCCTTAAATTAATAAATAAGGAATAGTTCAACGTTTTTTCATCGACACTTAAAGCAATCGAGTCTATGTGACAAATTGCAACTTAGCATGATGATAATGTCGTCACCATGGGATGAGGGGAGAGTTTGACTTGAAATAAGTTCAATAGGTTGTTGTAATGACAACTATTTCATGCATTGAGTAGAAACCTTGGTAATTGAGTTTTGGGAATTCGCTTTACGAAGAGCTTTCCTAAGAAGTTAGGAAACTTCCCGCCAAGATAGATGATTATCAGAGACCACTTGATTAGGAAACTTATGGGCCGAAGACAACTACCTTGGTAGTGGAATTATCATATTTTGGTATAATATTGTGATGGCAATAACTCAAGGATCGTGTATTCCTTAGGGTTGAAACTTTGTGGACTTGATATTGAAGATTTTAGTTTCGCTACGAATGAAATGGAGCGTCATTTAGAGATTGAAAACATCAATTGTTAAAATTATGATTCATTGATCAAAAGACGTCTATTGGTGTCACTTGAATCCTGATGTAGGACCGACTTGAAGGTAGCCTCGTGGCACGAAATGAGCAATCCTTAAGGGTCATTGGGTGGACTTTAGACACATTTAGAGGGTGTTTGACACCCATTTTTTGGAGAATAGGTCCATGTTTGATATACATTAAAATTTTTATTCTCATTTTCAACCATACATTTTTTAATAAAATAATATTTTCTATCACATCAATAACTTTTCATTCTTTTTCTATTACATATTTTCCATCAATCTATTATTCCAAAATACATTATTTCAAATTAATGTGACTCAAACACATCCTAGAATTTTTGGAATAGTGATTAATGAGAGAATATGTGATGGAAAATGTATGAAAATTTTTAGAAATGTGTGTAATATTATTTTATTGGGAGAATGTATGGTTGAAATGAAGAAATAGAAAAAAAATGAGAATGAGAATGAGAATGAGATGAAGATGATTGCCAAACAAGGGCCTAGAGAAGGTTAAAGTACTCGAAAGGGGTCATGCCCCTCTAGAAGGCGAAAGATAGTCAAATATTGTCAAACGGTGCAAAAAATAGTTCTGTTGGGACACTAAAAGAGTCGGCCCGTGACACTATGGAACGTTTTGAAATTTGATTATCGACTACATTTTTCATGGTCTTGTTTGTCCCTAAGACGCTGTATATGAGAACATGTTTTTAGTCTTGGCTGTGATATCTCATAAGATTGAAATCACGTTTAGCAATTAGCATAATAAGGAATATTTCTTGTACATAATTATTTACATAATGTTAATGTATCAAAATATAAAAGGAGAAGTTATTTGATTGATGAAATTTTGATTCAATTAAATCTCGATGTATCATTTATTGATAAACTATTAAATAAATTGTTATATACATGTAGCGCAACCGGCAGAATAATATCCTAAAACCAATTTATTCTAAAATATGAACCAATCCATCAGAAAGGTTGGAAACGCATTTATACCCTACTAACGGATGGAAATGCCCTTCCACTTGTTGATTGATGCCAATTTTTGATGAGGTAAGCATTTGTTTGGCTACATATTATTTGAAACAATCATTCTTTGTGTGCATAAATTTTTTGTCCAACTACTTGATAGAATGATCGTTTAAAAAAAAAAACAGTTTTTGCACTAAATCATCTGTTGTTAACACTGCATCAATAAGTACCTAGACAAAAAATCTATACAAATAGATTTATCCGATTTGAAAATTATTTTTAATTATACATTCTTTTAATAAAATGATTTTATGTATAAACTCATTTTTTTTGTTACTTTTAACTATTCATATATACTTAAAAAAATTATTTTCAACTTCAAACAATCTCTTCCAAACAAACTTTAGTGGATAGAAAAATATCCTCGGGTCAAAGATTGATTTTATTTGTGCTAATTCTTTCTTCTTTGGCTTCTAGGAAATTGCTCAGGTAGCTTTTGGAAATCACGTTGGATTTTGCATCCAATTATCTTATACTACATTCCACAATTTATAAATTTAGTCAAAATCAAATATTAATTTCAATTATATTATTATCAACACATTTTATAGAATTCTTCATTATTAATCCCTAACAATATAAAAGAGCATGTTTTGGATTCACTGTGCAATGGACAAGTGTCAACAAATGGAATCGTCAACCAACGCAACGTCATTTACATGGTGGGTCTGTTTTCCTTCCCTCTCGTAAACGAGAAACCCGGTGTTTTACTCTCTCTCCAAAACCTAAACTTCCCACTCGTGCTGACAGTGACACTGTTGCGAGGATGGGGGGTGTTTTCACAGAGACATAGAGGCACTGCGGTGTCTAGTCTTTATAAATTTGTAGGTTTAGCCGTGAAACAAACTCCATAAGACTTTACTTCACATTTTTTTGAAGCAAGCCCAGAAATGCTTTTATTTCTAGCCGTTTCTATTTATTTTTAACTGATTTATTTTATTTTATTTTATTTTTTGGAACAATTTTTTGACTCTCCACATAGTATGGGTATGGTCCCATATTAATAATATTATTAAATTCAAACAATTGTTCATATAATAATCTCTCTAAATTTTGAATGGTTTAAATCAAGTAAAGAAAACTCAACACGTTTTTATTTTGTCCACCCTAAGAAATTTCCTCTCTAGTTTTGTATCTTGTATAAAATCCAATGTATCCTTTTAATTTTATCCTTTAAGGACTAATCCATTTTATTTATCAAACAAATGTAAATTAAAAAGTATTTACTGTATTCACGTGACAATTATGTTTCAAATTTATTTCTTTCTAATTCTTCATTAATTAGCATATCTTATTGAGATGACGACATCCTTCCATAAAATCCGTTACGCAACGTAAAAAGACTTATTCGTAATTCATATTTTTAATTAGTTTGATAAAGTTTTTACCTTTCATTTCAAGCACGATAACAAAATATTTGGACATATACTATCATCTGGACGCGGAGGATGAAATATAATTTTTTTAAAAAAATAAAATAAATTAAGAATCAAATATGACGAACAAATCTTTAAGAGATTTTCATTCTAATCAAAATGTGAAGCAGCAAGAAAAAACAAAAAATAAAAAAAAATTATAAGATAGACAACCTGTGGTATCTAAAATTCTAAATTAAGATGTTTCCTTTGTTTTAATGCCCAAATCCTTCTGCATAAAAAGGGAAATCTTGAATCGTAGTAAAAAGGAATTCTTTCTGCATTTCTAAGCCTTCCAACATCTGTGCTTGAGCCCTTCAGCATAAAAGCATAAGGTGAAAATTTTCATTCTTGAGTCCTTTCAAACACAAATTCGTAAAAAGGTTCATAAATTCCCATATGTTTTCTTGTTCTTGAATTTGCTATCTTCGTTTCCCTTCAATCCAAGGTGAATTCGTTAAAGCCTTCAGAAAGTAATAGTCTATTTCTTGATTTCATTTCATTTTTGAAGATTGAGTCCTTCACTTGTACCGATTTCCGATTTATAAATTAATTTTTCATTGAAGAGCAAACAGACTGGTGAATCCCATTGTTATAACATATCCCATTTTTTTGTTTTTTTTTTTTCCTTTTACTCACATATTTTTATGTTTGCAATTCAATTGAATACTAAAGGACTTTTCAACTGGTTGGTGATTTTTTTGGTTTTGATTCAGAAGGGTTCGGCAGATATATAACGCCAGATGGAGATTGATAAAGCAGTAAGAGAGAGCGATGATCGAAGGCTGAAGACCAAGTACAACAATGCTATTTATGTTATCCAAAGGGCTCTTGCTCTTTACTCGTAGGCCCCATTTACTTTTCTTCAAATTTAAAACTTTTATTTATTTTTCCTATCTTCTTTCTTTCTTTCTTTTTTGCCCGAAAAAAATGGGTCTATTTCCTCGAATGCATGCTTTCATTTTTCTTGATTTGTCTATTTATGAATGAGGTTTAGGGCAATGTTTTGATTATTTTCCATTATGTATTATATGTTTGAATTAGGCATTGATGTTTCAGGAATTATATTTTTCAGTTTAAGAAATTGATCTCTCTTTCTGCTAATATACTTCAAACACATTATGCTAAAAAGAACTGATTTATTATCTGAAGATATATGCTAGTAATGAGATTGAGTCACATTTAAGATGTAAAGCTGAAATAATGTACATTCGTCTGATTATAATATGCAATCTCGACCAGGCCTGATTAAAACATGGTACATTTCACATGCTGTAAAGGTTTGCTATGTTAAGGGATGGAGTTAGACATTTGATTTAGTGAGGGTGTGATTTTAGAAGAAACGGATAGAATGAAATAGGTGAAATTCAAGCTGTATCTTGATTATTATATATTTGTCTCATAAATGTATTTGAATTTGAATTCAACAAATACCACCGCTATAATTGTGCCTGTGTCCCATGCTATGTTACTAAATATTACTTTAGGAAATATCAAAGAAACCATTTTAAAAAACTATTAAGGATTCTTGTCTCATAGTCAAGTTAAAAATCCTTGTGGTGATTTTCCCCAAACTTATTGGCAGTCCGTACATGTTTGAAAATTCTAAAAGTTTTCTAATGGTTCCTGAGCTTGATTTAGTAGAATTATTAAGTATCTATATGCTGTTATCACGTTTCAGATTTGTTTTAAAATTTGGACATTGCTTTTTAAGAAGAATACTGCTATCTAGCACTAATGGTGCTAGAGAACTAGTCTAGGTGACCACATTTAATAGGTGCAATTAAATAGACATTTTGACTTTGCATTTAAATGAACCCATCATTTAATGACATCTAATTGCCACCTAAACTACTACTAAATAGCACTACTCTTTAAGAAACAAATGAGCCTTCTATATGTATCTTAGATGTTTTTTCAGCTTTTAGAATATGACGCTATGGTAGAGATAATAACAAAGAGATAAATATTTCATGATTTTTTTTTTTTCCCTTTCTGATCAAATTGCCTCCAAGCAGTTAAGAACTTAAATTGTTTTCCCCAGTATTGAAGAGGTTGCCTTCAGCTTCAATGGAGGAAAAGATTCAACTGTGAGTTCTCCTAAGCATATGTCCTCTTTCCCCGAACTTTCAGTGTCATTTATCGCCAATGTTAAGAAAGTTCTAGTGGTTGACAATTCTACTTCTGTAGGTCCTGCTGCACCTACTGAGGGCGGGCTATTATTTGTATAAGTCTGGACAAGATCATTCTACTTGTGATCCTGATGATTGTAAAATCACATTTCCAATACGAATAATTTATTTCGAGAGTCCATCAGCGTTTCCAGAAATCAATTCATTCACTTATGACACAGCCACTTCGTACGTGAGAACTCTTTTATTTTCCAATGTTTTTTTTGGTATTCAAAGTTTTGCCCATGCTCTCCCCCACCCATCTGTTGTTGTCTTCGATAGCTTACTTGCAATTGGTTTTCGAGTCTAATAGATGAACTTTGACAGTTTCAAATTGCAAATGGACATCATTCGCCTGGATTTCAAGTCAGGTCTGGAGGCTCTTTTAAAAGCTACTCCTATTAGAGCTATTTTTCTTGGTGTCCGAATTGGCGACCCTACTGCGGTATTTTAGTTTACTTTTGAATTTCTATACCCTGCTCGTTGACTTCTAATTTCAGCATAACTATGTTCAAGAATGAGTGCTGGAGAGTTCGCTATTTATGTCTGATATCAATTTTACAGGTAGGTCAAGAGCAATTCTCTCCTAGCTCGCCTGGATGGCCACCTTTCATGAGAGTGAATCCAATTCTTGATTGGTCATACAGGTATGTACATGGACATCAAACTCACATGTTACTCCATAATTGCAAATGAAGACTGGCTTTTGAGACTGCTGTATGCATTTACATTTGCTGAAAGTGGCTTTATATCTGAACAAGTAATTAATGCAAGAAATATGTTTTGATACAGATTGTATCGTCTAGGGCTATTATGCATGTATTGATCATTGGAAAAGCATCAAGAAAATGAAAATATGCTAGCTGTGGCATTTCCTGATGCAGTGTCCATTAATTTGGGTTCAATATCAAACCTTTGATATTAGTCTTAAAGTTATCCAAAAGTAAATGACCTCTCATCTAAAAATAGCCATAGGCAAAGTAGCTGAAGCTCCAAAAACTGGAAATGGTCAACTTTGTTAGTCTCTCAGGGGGCGGCCAATATGGGCTGGCTGGCCCCGTTTTGACAGCCCACTTTACATCTCTACAGTGTTAGAGAGAGACATTTAGTGGCCCAACCATATTTGTATTTGGTTTTGATTTCATTCTCATGGTTGTAGCTTAGTTGATTGTTATACTTTTCTTAATTTGCATGTATTTTGCATCAATACAAAGGTTTAACCTTTAATTTTAATCTCACAGAGATATTTGGGCCTTCCTCTTGACTTGCAAGGTTCGATACTGCAGCCTTTATGATCAGGGGTAAGTCTTCACTCAAACGGTTTGAAATTTTTGAATGGGAATACTGGAATATTAATTGTATAGTTAATGTCCCTTTATATTTATTTGAGGAGCATATCCTCCGGATTAGCTTTCTCTTTTGTCCAAAGTACATAGGAGTTGGTGTCGATTGTCATGAAGTTTCTAGGTCATGAGCTTTCTTCAAATCATTTGGAGTTTCTTGAGTTGTTTGGCATGAATTTTGTGTTTACGTAAATTTGTTCAATTTTTGTAGTTATACTTCAATTGGTAGCATTCATGACACCGTTCCTAATGCTTTGTTATCCACTGGCAACTCCAACAATGGTGGAGAAAAATTCAAACCTGCGTACCTACTCCCAGACGGAAGATTGGAAAGAGCTGGTAGAATAAAAAAATTCTCTTCTCTGCCATTATCTGCCGTAAGCAATGGTTTGAAAAGTGAGGATGGAAATCGGAAATGCATGATCACAGCCTCGGTCATTGCTGTGGGAGATGAAATTCTGTAAGTTTGTTGTGACTACATTGCGTTATTTGACAAGTTTCCTTGCTGACTCCTTTTACCAGTTGTTCCATGTCCGCCATCCAATGTGATGTGGTTCTCAATTGACGTGTCATCAAGGGGTCAAGTATATAGTTGCCTCCTGTGTGTTTAGTTATAACATCCCATGAGTCCGACTTCTCTTTACAGCTGTATTTCCTCCCAAGTGTTAGTATTTTGCGTAAATGATTTTGTATCGCTGTATCAACTATACTATATCTGCTTTCTTTCCGAAATGTACTCGCACGTGTCTATTGAACAAACTCGTTATCTTCTCTATCATATTGATTTGTGCAAAGGTTTAACATTTTCCCAACAAACAACTTGCTATTTTATTTATTTCTACATTTATTATACTCTATCTTCTGTGATTTTTGACTTAACTAACTCAGTGACTCATGCTTATAGGATATCCTGGCTTGAAAAATCTACATTAAAACTAAGGGCACTTCATTTTGCATATATAGTGGAAAATAGTGGTCTGCATGAGTGGTCGTCTAAATTTTTCTATGGCTGTCATATGTAATTCCTGTCATTTTGTATATGATATTTTCTATTGGTTCCATAGCTCAGGTTTGGCACTGTTGAGGATCGGTTAGGATTAACTTTGTGTAGAAAGCTCCATTCCATAGGTTGGGCTATCTCACAGTTTGCTGTAACCCAGAATGATGTGAGTTGTTTGTTTTCGATGATTTTTCATATTTGGTAATTGAAGTTGCATATTTGTGAAGTTTTAAGGTTTATGTCCAACTTTGTGTTCTATGAACAAGTTCATTTGACGTCCTCTCCAAATCCAGGTTGATTCAGTTGCTGAGGAAGTCGAGAGACAAAAGTCAAGAAATGACATGGTAAAAATTCCATTCTATGTCTGTGCACACACGCATCAGAGAGAGGGAGGGAGGGAGGGTCTTGCCACTTTAGTGATTTCACATTATATAGGTACTATCAATGAGTTTCTATTAAATTCTGATAAACTCTGAGCTGATCACTCGCAGGTGTTCATATATGGAGGAGTTGGTCCATTGCATTCAGATGTCACTGTAGCTGGAGTTGCAAAAGCATTTGGTGTTCGCATGGTTAGTTGTATCTTCTGTAAGATATTATCATAGCATGTATAGCTAAGCTTTAAAAAAATAAAAAAAATTGTAAAAGTTACATTTTTCCAAACATGTTTTTACTTTTTACTTTTTTCTTACTTATAAGAAAAGTTACTTAATTTCAACTTTAACCAATAAAACATTTTTGCTTTAAACTTACTTATTTACTTGAACTTTTTAAGCTTAGCAAAACATGGTCTTAGTCCTTAGTAAGGTGCTTTGATTGTTCAACAACGGGCATAATGGTGCTTGACAATGTTTTGCAACCTTTGTAAAGAGCACCAGTGAACTGTTATTCCAACCGTGCTCACATTTACGAGTACTAACCTTATTATCTTGTTCAATTCTCTATCACAGGCACCTGATGAAGAATTTGAAGAATATTTAAGGCATCTTATTGGTGAGAAGTGCACAGGGGATAGGAATGAGGTAATGCAAAATTAAATTGTGTCTGAGCTTCATACCTTTGAGATAGTATAAAATTTGAAAAAATAATGGTCAGATGTTTTTAGTATTAGCATATTAATGTCTTAATTGAACAAGGAAAAGAAATAGTACATCTTGATGAAAATAAAATGATGACATCTTACATCACTTGGTGAATTGTATGAATGGGGATGTTTCTGAGAAAATGAAGCTAAGACGTGTCCCATATACATGGCAGTTGCCTACTTTTGGCAGTGGGAGGTTGAACTGGTATTTCTTGGAAGCCATTATTGTGAAGTTGGGAGAAATGAAAGACACACCTGCATCTTACAATATTTAGACTCTTTTATTTGCGAGGATAGAATTTTTCTTCCTTTTGGAATGTGGGGAGTTAAAATGCGATATAATACTCTGTGCCTGCTAATATTTTCTCCTTTTTTTTTTTGGGATCAGATGGCACAGTTGCCTGAGGGTATCACTGAATTGCTGCATCATGAACAGCTTCTTGTGCCTTTGGTACGTTGGATGTGATCTGTTTATGTAATTTTTTCTTTCTCTGCTTATACATTGATACCCACTGCAAGTTATTTCAAAAATGTGCTTTTGGAGCATTTTATTGCTATATAATTTTGTACGTCCACACCATTTTCATTGTACACAAGGCATGTTTTCAGTATTTTGCAATGCAGTGTGAACAAACCAACAAAAGTAATTTTCAATATTAATCAGTTTACAGTTGAAAAATAGATGTAACATCCTCTAGGGGATTTCCAAATCACGCACATCTGATGCATTAGAATTACATTGACTGGGATTAATGGTGTGATATAAGGTTGTTATATCCTCCTCCTCCTCCTCCTCTTCTTTTTTTTTTTATTTTGCGCCTCCGACCTCACTTTGTTGTGCATTTTTCTTGGTGTTCATTGTTATATATTTTTGGTTTTTGCATAATCAAGGTTAACTTCTATGTACTGCTATGAATAATTTTTTTCCTTAAAGTTGCCAAATGCAAGTATCTTGCAATTGCTTTTACCTGTCATGTAATATTTGTCTTGAAGTGGAAGTGTGAATATTTGTTTATAACTGCCTTTCGTAGATCAAGTGCCAAAACGTGATCATTCTTACTGCAACGAATGTTGCTGAGATGGACCAGGAATGGGATTGTTTGGTTGAATTTATGAGATCTGACAGTCTTTTACTAGCCGCAGAACCTTTTGTATCAAAGCGACTGGCAACAACTCTTTCTGACGTGAGTGTCTATGAAGATCTCTCTCTGTGCGTGTGTGTGATGTCTTCTTACATTATGCTGCTATGCAAAATTTGTCGTTTGTGTGGAAATTTGTGAGCACTCACTGCATAAAGCTATAGATAGGAGTTTTTGCTTCCTCAGTTTGTACTAAAATTTGAGGAAAACATCAAATGCACGCATAATCTAGACATATATGCATCATTCCAGAACATGCTACAGATTACACATGTGGACCTTAGTCTTTTGACTTATGATACCACGGTTAATTGATTTGGTGGTGAATCTTTTGAAAGCAGGGTGACGGGGTTCATCGATCCAACAATAAAGAGGGTAGGGGGATCAGGACGTAAATTCCTTTCAAAATAATATGTTATTTAGCCTGCCTAGACATGATATTTTTATATTTTATGCTGTGGCCTGTGTAGATATTTAAAACGGTTTAATCTCCTCATTTGTGATGCAGGTGGAAGCAGCTCATCCTCTTTCAGAAATCTGTATTGAATTTCCTGATCTTTACATTGGTAAGAATCTTCAGACAATAGCTTACTATGCCAGCAGTGGTGTTGGTATTTGTTGTTACTAATTAATGTTACGCTTTCTTGGGACACGAAGGAGGTTACCGTGAATCAAGAAAAGGTCCTCTTGTCGTCACTTTTGATGGAAAGGTATGGATGTTTGCTTGATGATGCTTTGTCGTTTTGATATCATAAAATTTACAAGTCGAATTTACAGAATGCCTGGAATTGTTGCAGGATGAAGAGAGAATAAACGCTGCTGTGGAAGCATTACGCATGAAATTTCAGCCGGGGTCATTCTCCTAAAATTAACTGACCATGAAATTTATCTGTGATTTGCAGAACTTCCAGATTGTGGCCTGAAAGTAATCTTCACCATGTTTGGGGGTTAAATTTTGTGAGGAGAATTTTGAAATTGCCATTGATACCAGGGATGATTATGTTTAAGTACGTAATAGCTTTACTCCATTAAGAAAGTTGTGTAGCAGGAAATTAAGTAGCCATTAATTAACCATACGTCAACTTTGTATTCTTGCTAATCCTATCCATTGTTTTTCTTAATATGTACTCCACTTAACTATTGAAATTTTCTGAAAAATGAAAAATGTTCGTCTTTTATATAGAATTTTGGCTCGTAAGTGTGAAGATGCTCGCTAAGGTGCTTATTATCGGGTTGTGTGATGATGTCAAAAGTTCGTAAAAGTTGGTGAATACCATGAAATGTGTGTTATATAAATACATAAAAATTGTGGGTTCATATAAATTTGTGATTAAAAACAAAATTTGATTAAATTTTTAGCAAATAAAAGTTATACCAAAGAGACGGGCGGGCTCTAACAAGATGTAAAATCACGAAATACATTTGATTGTGATCAAATTCCTACAATATTAAAAAGCGAAGAGTTTTAACACTGTTCCTAAGGCGTCATTCATGATGCAATGCTGGCGTCATTTCTTTTTTTGTTTAAACTATAATTTTTTGCCCATTTTCTTCCCAACGGTTGTCGACGAAAATCTTTTCATTTCTTCCGTTAGGTTTTCTTTTCAATCCCTAATTTCATTGATCAATGAAACCTAACGTCAACGAGAATGACGTTGCCTTTTATGTATCAATAATAATGTTATCGCTTTCACATCTCATTAATCTTAATCTATAATTATTTCTGAGTAGATGTGGTGAGTGTTTTTTTCATTGTCTTTATGGGTTGCTCTGTTCTTTGATATGATAGTATTCTCTATTTTTGTTTCTGTCTTCATCAGTTGAAGTTATTCTCGGCAATTTTGTGTGAGAATGTGTGTTTTACTTCCCTCTTCGAATTATATACATTGCTTTATTTCCATCAGGTTGCCACTAATCTCATAATTAAAGTAAATTGGTAGCGGCCACGAATCCAGAAAATTCATTTTTAGCTGTTTTGATTTCATTAGATTCAACTCCTTCACAGAAATGTTTAATGTTGGAGGATTTTGATTAATTTCTAGAAATTTATCATCAATTGAACTCTCAGAAGCCACTATCATAAGAGTGGGTTCAATTTTGGTCATTTATCAGCATTCAATTTACCTATTCATTAAAAAAAAAAACCATCTATGTCTCCGTGCACGCACGGATGTTTTTTTTTTATTGCTTCTTCTCTCTTTTCTATTTCTTTCTTTCAAAAT
>CAIGRH010261588.1:0-16602 GCA_903798295.1 Fraxinus nigra | reverse complement strand
TTCAAAATTGAGCTTAAATGTATTCTATGAATTGACATGAATATCTTTATTTTTCTTAAAATACAAATAAAATAACATCTACATATGAAATATTAATTTCGTTGAATCACTCCTCATGAGGCATCTGAAAATGATTTAGAATGCGACAAACCTCTTGAGGGTTTTGATCTTATCTATCGTGATCTAAGTGTGACTTTAGCAGTTTTGTCCCTCTAATGTGGGCCCCGCTATGAATGAGGATGTTTGTTCTCCTCCAGGTTGGATTTTTCTATCATATCATAACATTTATACATCAAATTTATCTATTACATAAATTTTACACGTAAACTCGAAACTTTTTTTTTTTTTTTTNCTCCACAACTTAGGATTCTACAAACCTAAGTACCTTAGGGGCTGTTCTCTTCGTGTTTCAATTTTAAGGTTTGAGTTCATTTTGTATTTTGTGTTTTGAGCATCTCTTTTGAAATTGCTGAAAATATGTTCTCTTTGTCATTCTAAAAAACTATTTCTCAAAACATAAAAATGAAAAACGCGTTTACTTTGAAATTTTGAAAATATTTTTTTATAATATTTTATTCAAGAAATCTGATTATTCAATAAATTTTAATAGTTTAATATTAATATAGTATTAAATAACATATAAATTGTGAAGTCGGTGAATCTAAAATTTTTTTTTTTTTTTTTCAGCCACACATTCTATCAAAAATCACTATTCCAAAACTTCATTTGCCGGAACCCCCCTCCCCCCCAATTGTAATGGATGTTAAACAGGGACTTAGTGTGTAAAATATTTCACTCTAGGAAAATATATTCATACTTCTTTAATATAGTAAATTATAAATTACGTAGCTATTGTTTCGTAGAAATTAAAATTTAATTTAAATTAACAATTAATTTTAACGATACATATTATGGAATCCACAACTTTTCAACCATATATTTTATTAATTTTTATCATAATTTATTAAAAATCTGATTTTATTCTTCATCAAATAGGCATAGTTTTTATTTAAGTTTGATAAAATACATTTTTGTGGGTTTAATATGCTTTACCTAGATCTTAGGTCTTAGGCCAATGGACTTTGTAACAAGAAGTCGAGACTATTCTTTATTTTAGGTGCAAATCAATGTGTGCCGTGCCCTAAATTCCTAAATCATTGTTTAGGATGACTAAACTGTGAACAAGTCAAACCCTTTATGATTTTCCATTTATTTAAAGAGTAAAAACAGGAAAAAAAAATAGAAAAAGAAAAAAAAAACTTTAGGATCCAATATTAGTATTTATTAAATTTAATTTAACAATTAGCCATTAAAATTATGGAAAATCTTAAGTTGGTCCTTAATTTTTTTTTTTTTTTTACTATGCTTCCGTTTCATTCGATGTCCACTCTTAAATGGTAACGTGGACAAATGAGGCCTTAAATTGGATTGTACAATCAAAAATCGACAAAGTTGATAATAATGTCTTCATTTCCTTTCATCAATTAGAATCCGTTAATCGTTAAATCCAACTGTATCATTCACGTGCATTGAAAAACACGACAAATTGAAACAACGCCTAATTTGGAATAAACTGTCGCTTACTTTACCGTTGTCATTTGACAGCCGACCCATCAAACATGAAGCTAATGTTATTTATTTGAGTGACCAATTAGAAAGGGCATAGATTTCGTCGAAAAGAAATTTTTAAAACTAACTTGAAACTTTTTAACAACTTCAATAACCAATTGTTAAATTAACACTCTTTACTGAGTTGTAGTACACGTGTGTGAAGAACCCAAAAAGAAACCAGGTTCAACACAAACTCTCGTCTCCAGAATTATTATTAATTGTAATTCGGTTTATTTCTCGCTGCTTTAAAGCTAATAATTTAGATAATAATAATCCAGTATCAAGATTTCTGCTTCTGGGCCATCTCGATTTTCTTTGTTCGTAAGTGCTTCTGTTTCAATTTTTATTTTGTAAATTATGTGTGAGTTTTAATCATTTTTTCCAAAGCTTTTTCTTTTGATAATTTACTGGTTCTACGTTTATACTAGTTTCTGACGAAAACTACTGTTTTGTTTTAGTACTAAAAGTAACTTTCTTTGCTTTTCTGTGTGTTTGTGTGTGTGTTTTATTGGATGGGATTTTGGGTAAAGTTTTTGAATTTACTATTGGTTTGATGATTTAGTTGATGGGTTTTTGGGATACTTCTGCTGGAATTTTTTTGAAATGAGGACTCCTTATTATCTTGGTGCAAAGTTCAATCTTGGAGAAGTATCTCTGTTTGATTTTCTGTGTATGAGCGCTTTTGTCAGTATAATGAATTGTTCATGGGAAGATGATATTTGGGGTAAAGTTTTTGAGTTGCTATTTTTTGTGTTTAATGATTTATTTGAAGCGGTTTTGGGACACTGATTGGAAATTTGGTTAAACGAGAACTGATAATTATTTTGATCGTACAAAGATCGCCGTGAAGTGCGATTATATTTATGAAATTACAATTATAAAATACTAGAAATGCATGAAAATAGTTCCCCAAAAAGTTTTCTTCTGGGTGCTAAGTTCTATCTTGGAGACGTATTCATTACTCCAAATGAAGAATTGAAAAAGACCTACTTCCATTTTCGTGTTTTGGAGATAAATATCAGTATGGTAAATACTACTTCTATTCTTTTTTGTCCCTACATTATGTTTTACTATGTTTTCTTCATAGTTCTTATGTTTTTGCATGCAATAAATCTCTTAATTTCCTGGAGATCTCGGCTTTTTTTTTAAGCATGTTGACCATCATTTCCTTAAGCAAGTCCGAAGTTAATATTTTGAACCCAGCTATCATTTACAACGATTTTTGAGTGCTCAGCAGACCTATATTCTTCTCTACAATTTTGTTTTATGTCATATAAATGTAACTGTTAAGTATTTATATTGGAGATTTCCATAGCTAATAACTTGAAATTGTCGGTGCTCTTAATATCCATTTTTGTTGATATAATAATAACGTATTATTCCAATCATCTATGAAGCTTGTTTCCTTATTTTTCCGGATGAAAAATCTATTGAGGTATTGCCATTTGGTTGGTATGTCATGACGTGTAACTGTCTAATTATCAAATTGCAGCTGCTGAGTGGCTTGTGTGGATTGGGGGATCAGAACACATTCCTTTTGTTTTTTAAATTTTATATTCCATGACGTCTTAAATTCAAGAATACTTATAGTTTATCTACGAATAGTTCAAAGACACTTCCTCATCATTTTTTTTGTCGAAGTTAGCAAAATAGTAGTTAAAATAAAGCATTTTATGCAAGTCCCATCTCCATTTGTATTTCTGCAGTTGGGTTGTGACTTCATATGCGAACTTGGACCGAGTAGAGCCCAGTGGCATCAAATAAATAGCCTAACATGGATTTAAAAGGTATAACCTGGGCTGAAAATATATACGAGAAGTTTGAAGCTATGTGTTCAGAGGTAGAAGAAGTTATGCACCAGGTAAAGCCTCATTTTCCATCGTTTTAACCTTTCTATGTCACTTAAGTGCCTTGGCTGTAAATTATGTTTTTATTTCCCCCTTCATCTAAAGCTTGGTGTGTATGATATTTTGTTTATCCCTTTTGTAATTGTTTACAAAAATTGAATAACGTTTTATAGTATGTTAAAACTAATAGCTAATTTCATACTACCTCTGTCCTATAAAAATAGGTTTGATTTCCTCTTTCATCCATCTCAATCTATAGGCACTTTCCTTATTGAAAGTATAGATGCCTTTTTAGTTTTCTATTGTGTCTCTATTTAATGTACCTTATTATCAATAAATATGAACTACTCATGTTTAAACTATTATTTAATGTAGGGGCATATTAGGAAAAAATTTTTAAAAAAATTATTTTTCAACAACATAAATTACATGTTCTTAATCTGTGTAAAAATAGAAACAACTCTATCTTTGTGGGGAGGGAGTAGTAAAATCATCACGAAAATATCTTGCACCTGTTTGAGCCCCATTTTTTAGAGAAATGTGTTTTGGAATATAGTTTTTTTTTAATGTGATTAGAAAATAAGAAAAAAAAAATTCGGTTTATGTGTAAAATTATTTTATGGAAGTATGTGTGGTTGGAAATGAGTTTTTAAAAAAATGGGGGCCAAACATGGGCCTTATATTCCATTTCATCAAAGTCTTTATTTTAGCTAAATAAACCAGTTGGAGTGTTGTTCCTTTTTCTTATATTAAACAATTGCATTTAGTTATTGATTTATTGCTAAAATTGATCATGTTTGAAATTACAGGATACTGTTAAGTATGTGGAAAATCAGGTGCAGAAAGTCGGTATCAGTGTTAAAAAGTTCTATGCAGAAATAATGCAAGATATGCTTCCTTCATCTGATGTAGATCCTGTGAAAGTAGCTGCTGGCGACTTGTCTCTTAGCCCTCACGATCATTCGAATATGAATGAGAACCTGAAAGCTATGCTTGGAAATGGCGAGTTAGTGAACGAATCAACTGAGGATAAGGTGACTGCTGTCGAGGATATCGGAAAAAAAATGTCATTTAGACTTGGTAATGTAAATGATCTTTTACCACTATCTCCCGATGTTTCTGATAAAAATGCTTAGGTTTGGTAGGGTTGTACTTCTACTTTTTGTAGAAGAGCATCCTTGTGTACCTACCCTGAGCCAACTTTCGCAAAAAAAATGTTATCAAACAGGTCTAACAGCAGCTCTTAGTTTTAGAAACGGGCCCTCAAAACAATTTCTATGAACAATCAACCTCCATAAAAATCTGAACTAATGACTCCTGTAACAGGTGACAAGAGCGACGTGTCCTCTTTGTGTAACTTGAATGAAAGTTGCATATCTCCATCTGATCACACAAACGTGACATTATCCTTAGATTCTGGTGAAAGCTGTAATTCTGTAGAAGCAGCGAATGCAAATGATTCTTCAATCACTCTGGCACCAGGTGAATCCCCCACTTCTAATGTAATTTTTTCAGTTGATTGTGCCAGGCATAAGAAGTTTTTTGTTGTACCTCATCTTCTCATCCCTGGCCCTCAAAATCTATTGGTAGTTATTTGTGTGTTTTACTTCTTCTGATTCTGCTTTCCCTGTATAATAATTGTTCTTGTGCAGGTATGTTCCTGGATGTGGATGGTGATTTAGTTTCTCAACAAGGCTTAAACATAAGCAGAAATAAATCTGATATTAAATCTGACAATGAGGAGGTTATCATTTTTGGTGAAGGTATTTTTAAGATTGCTAGGATGAAAAGTATCTATTGTTGTCTTGTTGGGATGAGCAAAAACAAAAAAATGTTAAGGGGAATTTAAATGGAAAAAAACTTTAAGTTGTCGACTATCGGTCTAATTAGTTCAACCACTGCAGGAGATTACAATGAAAAAAGGCAGATAGTTTTGAAAGCACCCACCCCTCGGTTGGATAGAAAATTGATATTTATTTTCCAAATGTTGGAACTTGCAGTAACCTGTTGTATTAAGTGATCATAAATGTTGTAGGCCATGATCATGCTCGATCTTTCTCTGAGGAAATAAAAAAGGGAGAAAACCAAGATGGTCAAGGATGCATGTTCAGCCTTTAGTACATTCATGTGCAGAACATGAACTCAACTTTATTGTCTTGCCCAGATTTTACTAAGGTGTGCCATATTCTTTTTCCAAATCTTTACTGATGTATATTTCTGCAGGGGCTGAAGATAACTTTGATACTGACGCAATCCACAATGATCAATTCCTTGAGCTAAGAGCAGATATCATAAATCAAGATGAAAAATCAAAGTTGGAGGAATCGTGTGTCATGGTGGAAGGGGATATGGCCCCTTTTTTTCTTCAAGAAACTGCGAAACAGAAATCATACAAGGTTCTCTCTCTCTCTCTCTCTCTCTCTGAGTGTGAGTGTGTGCGCGCGCTCGCGTAAGCGTGCATGTTTATTATTTTGACCGCGTTTTTTTCTCAGAAAAAGATTCGAGGGGCCTTTATGTCAAAATTGAGGTCAAGGAAACAAGAGTATAACAAACTTCTTGTCCAGTATGGAAATCGAGATGGAATGGAAGGAATTGAGATAGTGATTCCTGGTTCAAATATAGTCTCTGACAATTTGAAATTACAAGGTCGTAACTTTCCTGATTCAGACTGGGAGCTTCTCTAGATTTACCTCTGCCATAAATTTATGTTTTCCTTCTACTAAATCTAGTGACTTCAACTGTGCGGATGAGATGAAAATGCTGTTTTGAATGTGTCAATAATGGCAGCCAAATGAATCGAGAATGCAAAAATTACTTTAATTAGTGTCCAAACAAATCAATAACATATAATGCACATTAAAAAGCCCACATGTTAATGGTTCGTGGCCAATCTAATATTGGTGTTTTACATATATTTCCTTTTATACAACATACCAATGACCGATCTGTTTATTGTGATTTTCCATAAATTAACAGTTTTCATCGTATTTGGATAATTTCCATAACGTCCGAGTATTTGTATCTTTCTAGATACTTTGTGGATGCTATGTTTATCATTCTTTGAATGGGTTGAAATTTAGGATAGATACCCCAAATCACCGAAGAGTAGCCGTGTTCATATGACAAAGTGGAATAGGCATGCAGATTAAGTGGCATACAACTTATTGGAGTTACTGGATCCTCTTGAACTGTTTTTTTATGTCTGAGTTGTTTCGTTCATATGGTGTGCTGTATTAATACCCTAGGCTTGCTACTCTTATCTAATTCAATCGTTCATATGATGTGCTGTATTAATACCCCAGGATTGCTACTCTTATCTAATTCAATCATCTTACCTTTGATAAGCTAGATTGGACAGTATTGAACAAGAATAATAAGTTAAAATATTGCCTATTATTAATAACTACTATGCTAATGCTTATAAGGCGAATAAATTGACTTTATAAATCACCAAAAAACTTCATGCAAATAATTAGTACTCTTCTCTGTTCCTTCAAGGATCATAGATGCATACAGTAACCTGTTCCACGTATCAGGTAGTCCTGGTAGGCACCAGTGGCTACAATCAGCAGTGATTTCTGGTGTCTTGAGTTTCGACTCAATTATTTGTTTGTCTTTTCTTGTTGTATAAACTGTTGGATGTGCATCTATTCTATACTGGGAAAGCTTTGTAATGTTAAGATACCTTATCTGTGTTTTCATCCCTGTTATTGTTCGTTCCACAGTCTCTACGAGAGGCTTTGGAAATACTGGAACATACGAGGACTCGTCCTTGATGGGTTTTGTTTCATTGAAGCACCAATTCTCTCCTTTATGTTCTGGTGAAATGCTCCTAAAAAACACTGTTGTTCTGGTTGAGTTTACATTTTTATCGACCCAATTTGCCCAGGTTTTCATTGCTATCTCAAACGCAGATTCTATCTCTGTGTCGCCCATTAACTTCCTGTTATACTCCAAAATATCCCACCTGCACGTTTGTCTCAGCTTAGCTTTAGCCTATGTGAAAATCTCGAGTCTGCATGGGACTGCTAGAAGAAGATAGAAGAAGCAAACTTACGCTTTGAACTTTCCACGGTGAACCCACCAGTGGCCAGTATTGAATACCATAATGTCGGCACCTTGCCATTGCCTAGACGAACCCTCAAGTTTATCGACCCTCAAAACTCTAGTGGCAGTTTCTTTGTTTGAGTGTAGTTGCACCAGAAATGGGCTCCAGTAGAACTCCACAGATGTATTGTAATCCTGTAAATCGACGAACATCTCAGGTTCAGCACAGCTAAATAAACACCCATAGAAGAACCTTCGAGTTTAGGCTGACGTACCTTTGCTTTAAATACCTTGTAAGAGCCTTCTCGAAAATTAACATGGGCTCTTGACGCAGGAATGGCCGAGTACAGAAGGCAAACAAGAGACTCCCACTGGTTTCTGTTGAGAGAATCTCCAACAAGTATCACCCTTTTCCCTCTAAGCCTCTCTAACATGTCTATAGCATCAAACCTTGAGGACAGAAACGAGGTAACAAAATCTTCGTGTTACTTCTAATTTTAATCAGAACAAAACATAAGCATAAACATTAAGATGAAAAGTTTACCTAGGAATTCGACAGTCATTAGCTTCCCAACTCCATTTCTCATACTCAAAGTCGGGCCTTCCATTCCTCCTGCAACTCACTTGATCGCTAAGAAACGGACATTTTGAGGAATGATACAATGGATTTCCCATTGGCTTGTAGACCCATCGTCCCTCGAACAAGTTGCACTTCCCCTTTTAATTATACGTTGATGGTTTCAACAGTTCAAGATTTTCGGATGTGACGTAATTATTAGAGGTCAAGGCTAAGGTTAAAAAGGCATCGTGCAGATTCTGGAGATTTGTGAGGCGCAAAAGGATAATATTGAAGCAGATAATAAGACTTGTAAATGAACAAAGCTTCCATTTTCTATCAAAAATGGAGAGAGTTTCCATAGTACTATTGTATTATCCGTGCTAGTAATAGCATTGAGGGATTGGATTATTGAAGTTTAGATAGCACATGGAAATGGCTTTGAGGATTGAATTGTGAAAGTTTGGTGATAGTTTGGATTGTATTGGGGGAACAACCAGTCAACTAAACTCATCCGAGTTGCTAGCTACCATTGTTAATTTATTGTTCTCGCTCAGGAGATGAACGAACACTCTTGCTACCTACAATACTGGACCTTCGACCAATCATTCTACCTCTGTAGACATGGAACCAAGCATTGCCCTCGAACAGTTTCGTGGCCACCAGCTAGCAACTTCAGAATATATATATTCATTTTACGTACCTTATTAAGCCTCACAAGCCGTGTGAATGGCAATGTTATCATTATCATAATTTTGAATCAGATTGGTGAATGGGTCTTGTGGATCGGATCCAATCGGATAGAGTATCATTAAAATTAAATCGGATCGTTTTATTATTTTGGGATCTTAAGTTTTTCACAAGCATGGAACTGAGTAAAAATCAAACAAGGATTGATTTTGTTCATTAATTGAGAACTGACCAATTCTCTACAGTAGAACCAACGTACTAACATATTACCATCAGAATGTGAGGTAAATTCATTAATTTGGGCAACCTTTCTTGCCCAGATAATCAATAATACAATAAGTTATTTTGTGGCTCTAATCTCTGATCACCGATCTTCAGCTGAAGGTAGCTGCGTAGAGCAGCTCGTTCCAAGTATCAGGCAAGCCGGGAAGACACCAGTGGCTGCAATCGAGGCCTCTGTGCAAGCTATAGTACGTGGGATGTGCATCCTTTCGATATTGTGAGAGTAAAGTAATGTCGAGTAAATATACCGGTTTCTTGATTCTGCTTAGCACTTTGTTTACGACGACTGCAGAAAACGGTGTGGCTGCCGGGTATTTAAAGCTGGAGAACGGTAGTCGCTCTCCACTGCATGATTTGGATGGCTGACTCCAATCCTTGCCCCTACAATTGTTATTGTATTATAAAGTCGGCTCCATGTTCACAACTCGATTTGGTTTATCGGAAGATCCAAACCAAAATAAATCTATAACCGCCATAATTGACCATGTTTTACCAACATAGGTTTCTTTACATATAAGAAAAACACGTTTTAACTAAGTATGAAGATCTTGTACTAACGAAGGTTAATACCACGTTCGTATTAACACACAACATAGGAAATATCATATGTAGTATTTTGGATATAAAATTTTTGATTTTCGACTCGAGAAATACATTCGTTGAAGGACCTAAACCAAGATAACCCTACCTCTTAGATAGTTACAAATTATCAAATTTCTTTTTGAGTTTATAGTTCTGAATATAAGGTTTATCAAATGATTTATCGAGCCATGTAACTCGTTAAACCTTTCAAATATATAATTATAGATAGTGAAGACTATACAATTGATATTTTGAACCGGCTATAAGTTTATGTCCGTTATATTATGATGACATCACAGATTGTTATCAAACGCGTAATATTACACTTCAGTAAGAAAACTAAATGCTTACTCGTAATGTGTGGGGGAAATTCCTTGGAAGAACACTTTGGTTTTTGAAGGATCAATATTTCGATTGATCCATCTTGCCCATGTGGTCAACCCTTTATAGTAGGCAATCAGACGGTTCATATCCTTGTACAGCTTGCCTCCATCTTCCATGTAATCCCATCTGCAATAAAATGCATTGAGTCCTTAGTCCAACAAGAGGTTATAGTTTTCTCAATTTATTTTCAAAATGTCAATCTTACGGTTTAGATCTTCCATTGTGAGTCCACCAATGCCAAGAATTGAAAATCAACATGTCCATTCCTCTCCATGCATACCCGTTTCGGATTGAGTCGAGCTTGAGAACCCGACCCACCTTTTGGTTCTCCAAGTCTACGAGGTACTGCGTGCGATATAATAGCAATTTCATTCCATAATCCTGTTTAAAAACAAGTAAGATTATTATGTGAAAGTTTCTTTTTTTTTTGGTAAAAAAAAATTGAAACATGTCCTAATAATGTGTGGACCATTAAATGGCTATCCATACAATAGTAGACTTACAAAGCCTAGTCAAATTTGCCCGCCCTTGTTTTCCTAAACCCCACTTCTAAAAGAGGTGCCTACGTAGGTAGTGGGGTGTGTTCCGTTGTGCGGATAGAGGACTCAATAATTACTCATTTGCGAAAAATAAGAAACTAAATTTTGGTTGATAGAAGTAAAACTTATGTCGAGGAATGTGTAGAGCGATGTATGGAACATAAGGATAATGCATCAATTGATCTTAACATTCGAGTTATGGCCCTTCAAACCTATTCATGTTTGTGCATATACTTGGTACGTGCATCAGTTTTCACAAATAAGTGATGACGATATTTGAATTCATGATAAGTATTCTGATACAGTGTTGAACTATCTTAATCATTAGTTAAACCCTATTTTTTGTGCATTTATTTTTGAAAATTTGAGTAATTATTAACATAATACTATATGAACAATTACCTAAAACGATGATTACTTGATCTGGTTCTTGATTTTGTAATCATGGTAATTCTAACTTTGTCATAATTATGTTTTATTGTAAGAATTTCAAGTGACACCGGCCAATTTTGCATCCCCACATAAAAAAGATCTATCACTACATCCCTTTAAGATGTAAAAGTTATAAAAGAATCTCTTTTTCGCACAAACCCAAAAAAAAAAAAAAAAAAAATCCCAAAAAATCCCAAAAAATCTATAATTCATTAAAAAATTTGATGAAAGAATTTAAATAGTGTTGCCTCCTAAGTGTTTTTTGCCATTTGCAACTTTACAAAAGTGAATTTGTGGGCCTAAGTTTTTTTTTTTACCTAAAAGTTTCAAATAAAGAACATAGCCTGCGAATTTAAAGCATTCTATCTATTTTCATTTCCACTGACTAAAGTAAATTCTCAATTCCAATATTGGGGAGCCTTTAAAGTCAAAATTATTCTCCAAAACTTTTCATACCAACCCTATCAAAGTCATGTTTGGCCAAGAGGATGTGGATCAATGGAAAATAGTATATTGGACGACATCTCGTACACAATGGTGGAGCCAGATACGATCATCTGAGGTCACTTAACTCACATATTTTTCTAATTTTAATTTTTAATACTTTTTCCAAAATTCTCTGACAATTCCACCAAAATCTAACATTCTCTCCGCAGCTCAGGTCATCGGCACTGACACAATAATTGTTGTAGCAAAATTTGGATTCAATGAATTCACGTTAAAAACTTTTACCATTCAAAAGCTGAAGGGACAAGTAGATAACATGAATGCACTATACAAACTCATCATCGACTGACTATGTTCCTTGTCGTTTTTTTGGTGACGATTCGACCTAAAAAGAAAATATTTCGCTTTGAAAAATAAATAAATATGGACTAAAAAACTTACCTGGAATACAAGTTCAGCCAATCCTTCTCTTCTTATGAGTGTGGTCTTAGCATTTGGAACCCATGAATGAATCATACAACTTAACGATTGCCACATGTTTAAACTCAGCGAGTCACCCACAAACATAATCTTCTTCCCTCTCCATTTCTCCAAAAAATTTACCCCATTAAACCTACAATGCAAATATTAACTAAGTCGAGTTGAGTGCAACATACCAAATAAGTCGAGTTGAGTACACTCACCTTGGTAGGTTACACGAGAAGGGCTGCCATCTATACTTGAGGTACATTTTATCAGGTCTTTTGTACTTTCCACAGTTGAATTCATCTTCTATGAAGGGACAGGTGGAGAAATCATAGAGAGGATAAGAGGCATCAAAAACCCATCTGCCTCTGAAAATGTTGCATCTGCCGGCGAGTTTTCCGGCGACGGAGGTGGTGGCGTTGAAGTCAGCATTTGCTTGGCGTGAAAACAAGAAAAGTAGTGAGAAAAACAGGGTTTTGTACACAAAGTCCATTTCTCGAACTTTGATCCAAGAAAAATTTAGTAAAGGACGAGTTTTGAAGAAATTAGTGTTCTATGATGATGTGTGTGTGTCTATATATATATATACACACACACAGAGACACACACACTTAATTTGTACTAATTAAAGCTACTAAAATGTTATCATTTTCATTTTAGATATATTTTAGAAACATAAAATCTTTGATAACTCAAGGACACAATTGTAAAATTTCGAAAAAGTAAGAAACTTTTGAAAAAATAATTGAAAATTTGAATTTAGAAATGAAAATTATTCATTTTTCTATTCATTTCAAACTTCAACAGAACATTTACAAAATTTTGGGCATTAATTTTTATTTTATGAAAATTAGTAAGTGATTATGTTAAATATCTTATTGCAAATCAAATATATAATATTGTGTCCCACCAAAAAATAAAATTTTCACTTGCCTGTACAACATATTTTTATGTTTCTTTTTTCCCCCAAAAAATTGATTATTTGAAACATGGGATTGCCGACAGCTATCATGTGGGATATGTTACCGCAGCTTCGTAACAATTTGTAACTTCTAGTCATCTTTTAAAATTAATATTTTCTCATGTTTTTAATAATTATATACGCACGTGTGGTTTACAATATTTTTATTATTTTAAGTTTCTAAAATTAGTAATTATGTTTAAATTTAAAGTAAACTTTAACAAAGTTTCTTTCCTTATATCAGTCTTGACTTACTACTATATTAAAATAATAAACTAAACAAACAAATCCAAGTTTAGCAAAAAATTATAGTACTTTCGTGCCTTGACTTGGTCAATCATGAAAATGTTACACCCTCTCACATGCGCTTGGAGCCGCGTGAATAAAAATCCCACAAATATGTGGTCCCCACACCTTATTGTGAGCGTAGGTAAAAGATTAGATAAAAAAATATGGTGTACATGTAGCAATATCCTATTTCAAGACTCCAATATGTTTTCACTAAAAAAAGGTTTAAATGTTTCAACGATTTTAATAAAACAAAAGCCGCTCTTGCTTAAAAAAGATAGATTATAATAATCAAATTCACTCGAGCTCGTAAATCACTCATTATTTCAAGTGAAGAAGTGTCATATCTAGTAATTAAAAATCTATATTTATTTATTTCAACTCTCACAAATCACAAATAATACGAACGAAAAACATTTGAGAGAATAATAGAATGACAGATTTGGCTTTTGCTATAATGATAGGGTATATGTAGGGCCTCCATTGTAATGAAGTCCAAAACCACAAAAAACCCTAGTAATGGGCGCTTTCAAGAAGGGCCCGGCCATAGACAAAGTTATTACTCTCTGTTAACACAAATTCAAATATTTTCTTACATTAGCTCCACAAATACTTTATTTAGCACTTATCATTAAAGAGACATTTCTTGAGTTGCACTTCAGACATCTCTCAAGTGTCACTTTCTTTTCTAATTATGATCAATTGCTAAAGAAAAACACAAGCCGTAGTCATTTTTGACGCACGCCTCGAAATTTCGTCACAGTATGTAATTGTTGAAAAAAAATCAAGACATGCCTATACCGCCCTACTGTAGAAAAAGAAAGAGAGAGAGCTCGAAGAGACTTTGATGTTGATCGCACCTACAATAAGGACAATCACGAAGAACACAAGACTTCCTGCGAAATCCCGATTGCCATTCAAGACGAAATTCGAGTTTGTTTCAAAACCAACCAAAACCCTACAACTAAAAATAAGTTCTTTTAAGTAGTAACGCAAAAATAACCCGTAAGCTAACTCAAATGATAAAAGTGTCCTCTCAAATAAACAGTCCTAAAAACATAATAAATGTGCGGGAAATATGAAAAATAAAATAATAAAAGAACCATGGCCCAAAGAGGCCGTGGATGGTCATGCCCTTTCCTTGTTTTGCCTCTATCATTGTTCCATGAATGCCTCCACTGCTCATCAGATTTTGTCATTGTGATAGTAACCATGATGTATGATATTCAGCTTTTAGATCGCAAAACTCGATTTTCGTTATGGCGGGTGAAAATGCGAGCAATGCTTGACTAGATGAATTTGAATGATACTTTTTTGGGATTTGACAAGATATCAACAAAATTGGACTTATTGCAAGGCCCTGTCATAGATTCACCTTCATCTTTCAAATTATATTCTTCAGAACATTTTTGAAGGAGAAAACTGTTATTACATTATGGTTAAAATTAGAGCAATTATACATGACGAAAAGTCTAACAATTAAGCAAATTGCATTTGAAGTAGCAATTGTATTCTCATTGTATGACATAAAGTACAGCTTTAAAAATCACCTTACTGTTCTTAAAGAAGTCATCGCTGATTTAGAAAGTTAAGAGATTAAGTACAATGAAGAGAATTTGGAGTTGATTTTGTTGTGTTCGTTGCTCGCTTCATATATGTCGTTTAGAAACAGATATTATATAGTCGTGATACTCTTACTGTTGAAAGAAAAAACATATGATGCTTTGTTTTCAAATGAGAAAGTGAAGTATCTTATTGTATTTGAGGCTCATGGAGATGACTTTGTTGTTAATGGTAGTTATATAAAGGGTAAATCGAAGTCTAACTTCAGTAATCAAATTTGTAAATATTGCAAGAAGAATGAACACATAAAGAAGGGTTTCTATAAGTTACAGAATAAAGAAAAATTAGCTGCAAATTAGAAGGAAAAGTAACCATAAATCTCAGGTGAAGTCGATATTGCAGAAAGCTGTTATAGTGATGGAGAACTTTTGATTATTTCTGATGGCGACTCTAAGCCTAACAATGGTTGGATTCTTGATAATAGCTCGCACTTTTCATATGCGTCCCAATCGAAATTTGTTTCAACATATGAAACCGTTTCGAAATGTGTGTGATAATGGTTAATAATGTATCTTGTAAGATGGCTCTATTGGAATTGTCAAAATTAAGATGTTTGATGGGACAATTAGAATAGTTTATGAGGTGAGACATGTCCCAAATTTGAAGAAAAAACTTATCTCATTAAGTACTCTTGATCCTAAAAGTACAAGTATACTGGTGAATGTGGAGTCCTGAATGTTATAAAGATGAACAGTGTTGTGTTGCAGGGACAGAGAATGTCTTAGTTGTATGTATTATAGGGTTCTATAAAATCTTTGGTTACCAATCAGCAGAAATTAGATATATTGGTGGATATTCTGTTTGGTACATTATCGTTGGAGTTTGATTTAGGGTTTATGTTGAAAAATACATCTTAGTCAAGTTGAGAAGTTATGGATAATGCCACTTTGCCACCACTACAGTTCTGCCATAGTATTCAATTGCTAGAAACAAACTTAGTAAAGATATTGGGACTTCACAAAGGTATAAAGAAGCTAATTTAGTTGCTTTTTCGTTAAATGCGTTGAAGGTGTTGAGTTTAGCAAAAAATTCTCGATAAAAGCAATTTGTAGTGTTGATTATGTTATAGGGTGTGCTTTTGCTCAGTTGGGTAATTATTGAGTTATTTATGATATTGTTGCTCATGGTGATAATTCAATTAACTTTGGCACCCGAAGTAATTCTGATGAACACTGCTTGAATTCAGCTGATATTCAGTTATTGAGTTTACCTTAGTTGGACTTTGTTGAAGTGGTTGAGATTTCTTCGGTTAAAGAATTTTTGTGGAGAATTTGTTGTTAAAGAGTTCAATTTTACCCTTTGTAGTGGAATTCATATTTAGGTGGAGAGTTTTGAAATTTTATTCATTGCATTGAAATTCAAGGAAGAAATTTGTAGAAGTGTGACCCAAATCACATCGTATTAAAGGATTTGTTAAAAGAGGTGCTGAAGAGGTTAAAATATGACTAAAGTGAAGTTAAGGCAAAGCTCTAGGGCACTAACCAAGACAAAAAAATAGATTTTGGATAGAGATTTAGCACTTAAGCGCCATTTGGAGGTGCTTTAGCGCCGCTCACTTGGTATAAACCCAGCCCCTCGAGTGCCGGTATTATTCAGGAAAGTTTTGTTTCTATTTTTTGGCTCATTTTTTTCCCTTTTCCAACTAAAACACATTCCTTTGGATTGTATAAATACTCCACGTGATTATGGCTTTGTAGAACATTAGAGACAAAGTTAGACGGTTTTTAAAGACATTCCTTTGGATTCTTTGTCCGTATTATAGTGAACTATCTTTTCTTCTTACATATTCTTCTATGTTTTTCTTGTGTTGTGATCTTTACTTTATATTGTGCCATATAATTTCGTCAT
>CAIGRH010261576.1:0-12665 GCA_903798295.1 Fraxinus nigra | reverse complement strand
AAAATAAAAAAATAAAAATTTGTGGGATCATTTGACCCCATGTGGGTCTGCCCATGTTCAAGATGCTACAACAAATAGAAGTTTCATTCAGTTATGTTAAACAGAGCTAGCATCATCACACAGTCCATTGATCTCAAACTTGCACTCTTGAATTCTATTGAGCCAAGAAGGACCCACTAAATTTACAAACACCAATACACTAAAAAATAACACTGATATTAATCTGTGTAGGTCCAAACCAGGATCACGAGAGCAACAATGCACATAGGTCTAAATCGCCTTCACAAAGTCCCCTTTAACAACACTCGCATTCATAATCGTGTCTTCTAAATCGTGTCTTCTAGAAAAAAGAGACTCATCGGTATGGTTGTCATCAAATCCAGGTTGCAACCCTTCGTAAGCAACTTTTTTAGTTTATATTGTCATTTCTTAAATGTAGTTTGAGTAGGCCGAGTAAAATGAGTTGCCTGGAAGATGTTTTTACAATGTCAAGATTTTTTGTTCATATATTATGGTTTTAGTCAAAAGCCCGACAGTTTATGTTCACAGACATCGACTGATAAGTTAAAAAGACAATTTATCAACTAATGCCCAAAATTTCCTTCCCCTCGGAAAGAAGTCCAAAAAGAAGAAGAAACTCCTGTTCTTTTCACTTTCATGCATTTTCTTTCATGTGTTGGTTTGGATTGTATGTAACAATGAACTTCGTTATGCTTGTTGCATTTCTACTACTTTTGGGTGTATTTTGAAGAATGGATTGAGGGGTGCACGGTTCTTGTTTGAGACCAGAAGGTCGTGGCAAACATGTTGGTCTTAAAAGCCAATTGAGTATGCATCTATTAGAGGCTAGCTAAGTGACATACAAGCGACATTGATGAGTTGCATACTAAATCATCATATGAGAAGATAAAGGAGATTGACAGGGTATTGGAGCTTTAAATTTGATTATTTCCCGAATATTGACCAAGCAAAGGCCATGACTTTTAAGAAATGGTGAAAGACCCAGCTCAGCAGCATAAACCCTTAAATAAAAGTTAAGAGAATACAGTTTCTCAAACCTGATCATAAATTGACAATGACATCCATTAACTTCTCCAATGTTTGGCAATGGAGTTGGAAAAAACTAATTTCCAACCGGAAAAATCCAAAACTTCAGTGATGCACCCTTCACAATTCTTCCATTAATTTCTACTTTCCTACATGATCATGTAAATACTTGCACCTATCTCCATAATGACAGATTCCTCGAGCAAAAAATCTGCACGCCTGCTTTCTTTCAGGGCCTTGCCTTTGGACCGGATTCCTAGTTGCATTGAAGTTCTCCCGAGTGCGAAAAGCATGAATTTGTACTGAATTGCTCATAGGACCAGGTCCCCGTAATGAACTCCTTGTGTAATTATTATTTTGATTTTCTTCGAAAGTGTGGTTTAGTATTGGAATCTGCTGATAATTGGAGTTTCGAATGTAGTTTTGGGTTTGCACTCGAATTGGACTCCTTGAAGTGTTGAAGTTATTGTACTGTAAATTCCTGTTTGGATTCCTCGGGAAACTGCAATTCACGACAGTGAAAGGTTGCCTCTGATGGAGCCTTTCTGGCAACACACATGCATTTGAAGGATTGTTGGGCTTTCCAAGCAAACTTTCTTTCTGCTGCAGAATGCTCACTCCACAAGTTTTGGGATGGTAATACTCCTGTTGATAATATTGCTCTTCCTGTGCAGCATTCTTTTTCTCCTGCTGCTTTTGAGGTCGGTTTCCCTGTTTCTCTGGGTTCATTGGTATAGAATCAGATGACTTCCCGTGTTTGTTCTGGTTTTCCATTCTTGCTACCCTGATATAGATATTGAGCATTAGAACATTGATCACAACTTCAAATATGGAATTCATAGGAAATCAAATAGGAAAGGATACTCCGAATCATAGTACAACCTACCAACATTTATCGAATTTGAAAGAGTCCCTTCGTTACGTTTTTCATAAACTTCAGTACCACAATAAATAATTATAGACAATCAGAAATTTAGTACTGTTCCACAGTGTATTCACAATAAACCATTTTGATACCTATTTGATTTGTACAACTTTTGCATTTCCTTCTCTTTTATACGTGCTTCCCGATCTGAGCGTGCCACGGATCCTCTAGCATGCTTTTCTGATATAATTTTCTGTCTTTCCCCTTCATCTTCCCATCTCTTCAATTTTACAGGAATTTTGAGGAAAAAAGAAAAATAAAATGTGAGGAGTGTAAAGCTAATGCATCTTTGAATTAAACTAAAATATATTACATATACACACTTAAACATTGGTTTGCTTACCCGTCTCATTGTTTTTAACCTGTAGAGGTTCCTGCCTTTGATCAGGAGGGGATGAAGTGGAGGCAGAGGTTTCTCCCCTTTGCTCCACAACACTTCAATCTGCTCATATTAGATGAGAAAAGATTTATTCTACATAAGGGCCAAAATATGAACAGATTAAATGCTACAACAAAGTCTAAAATTATTTAAGCCCCATATTTTGATCACAAACTATTTCTATATTTTAGCAATCTAATAGAAATGAATATGGACAACTTCTATATACTGTTTAAACTGTACTAATCACATTGCTTGGGACTAAAGGTGCCATTAAATTATTCTACAAGCTAAGTGAATATTGATATCTGACTGATATGCATTATAAAGTAAATGTGGAAGAAATTGGCACTATCCAGCAACCAATTTTATTGTAGCTCTATATGGCATGATAGGTCATATATGATGTCGAATACCTAATGCAAGTTTCTACTTGGCCTAAGCTGATCAAGTTTAACTGACCGTAAATGTATGTTGCTGCTTAGCAGCCCCATAGCTCTCCTTCACAATCCGTCCTGCAACAACCCGTGTACCGCACGGAGGACCATTTGCACTCCTAGATGCAATGCTGAACCTGATCAATCAAAAGACCACAAGGTTTGACATTGCTGCAACAGGTAATGCTTTCATACAGTGTGGAAGGTCCTTCTTATTTTTCAAATTCAGTTTTAGGAAAATAAATGAACAATAAAAATAATAGATACTGCTTGCCAAAAATTCTGACACAGGACGAGAGATGCACGGTACTTTAAGAAGAAGAAAAAAAGGAGATGATCCAGTATCGATTATCAAAAAATAAATCCAGAATATCCATTATTTTATTCTATAAAGAGGTAAAATCTTGAAAACATCATGTAAGAACAAAGAAGTTCTGGCTGGGCTTCTTAGAAACTCCGTTAGAAAAAAGGGTCCTCCGCTTCGACTTTCACCAAAAGGCAGAGGCTATCTCTCCATGACAAAAAGAGAAATCTAACCTTCAGGGGTGCATAGTTTGAAAGTTAATTGGAATCTCATTCAAGATACAAACTTACATTTCATACACATTCTGTTCAAACATAACTACATCTCCTGTGCATGCATCACCTGCATGATTCAATCTTCCAAAATTAGAAACAGAAAGGAAATAGTGAAGGAATATAAGGATCTAAACCATAATATGGCATGTTTGAAGGAGGAATTATATAGTAGAAAAAGAAGCTAATCGTGTTCGTTATGGTGTGTAGTACTATCCATCATTGCATAACAAATATGCACCGAGTGACCTGCAATCAGCACTCAGTTCTTAAATGCTGAGTGTTGATGGCAGACTAAAGTAGCAAGGCAAACAAATGATAGGGCAGTTTCCCAAGCACAAATGCTAACAATTTATACCTCTGCAATCAAGCACGAAACTAGAAGCCGGATACTTTTTCTCCCCACCATTATCAACAATACTGAAAAGTACACAAGCATTTATTATTGCAAGGAGGTAAATAAATACAAAATCAATAAATTAGAGGCTCAAATAAAAGAGAGGAAAAATTACTCGAGATGCTCCTTAATCCGTTGTATAAGGGTATCTTTATTGCCTGTCAATCTCAGTCCATGCTTCCTCAGATAAATTTTGCACTGATCGACTTTTAACTTCATAATCATGCCACCTGCTCCCATTTGCAAAACACACACCACATTTTAGACAATTCATTTTCACGCTCACAAATGACGCAACAGAAGCATATCTTCGAACAATTTTACTGCATTATTCTATACTTGCATATGCACATGGATGAAGTTCAAATCTAACAAAGAATAAATAGAACAGAAATTTTAGTTGAAACCTTCAATGAATTTTCGAACAGTTTCGTAGCTTTTCTGATCCTTCTCATCGAACTCAGGCAGAATCATCTCAATAACATCTGCATCTTCCTCAACGTTCTCCTCCATTTCCTTTGCAGAACTATAAAAAACAAGACAAGCCCACACAATTTAGCATCAAAAAACAATCACCGCACTAATTAAAACCATATTTGGCATCTTCGTATGAGTTTATTAAATATTAGCAACAAAAACAGGTACCTGCATTTGGTTTTTTTCTTGATCCTGAGGTTCGAGAAACTGGATCGAGTCTCCTCAAGGATATCAAAATTTGGGTCAGCTTGTGAATCATCGGAATCGTATGAATCTGTATCCGATTCGCAGTAGACTTCTCGCCCAGAAATTTCCATTTGTTCTGAATTCATTTTCCAACAGTAAAGAGATATCTCCCTCTTTTAGAATGAAATGGGGGAAATGTGACCGTTGTAAATGGAGTGTGGCACTTTTTTTTTTTGAAATGGATCATGTTAATTTGAATTGGTTACTGTGAAAGGGGATTTTCTATTTTGAGCACCTTACAGCAGTTCTCGTTATTATTTTTAAGCCGTTTTCTATTTTCGATTTTTCAAATAGTAAGAACGCGTTCTCTTTTCTATTTTTGAAAATATGTTTTTGAAAACAAATTAAAAATTTACAGAAAAAACCTTGTCGTTTTAGGTGTTTTCAATTATAATCAAGCCAAAATTTTTAAAACGCGTTTTGGGTACACAAAACAATTTTTCAAATTGTCAAAAAGAACACATCTTCAAAAATTTCAAAATGAAAACTCAAAACACAAAACTCAAAATGAATTCAAAAGTCAAAACACACAACTGAAATACAAAAAGAAAAACCTCTTAATCTTTGCTTATATCAATTATTTTTTCAATAATGCTAAATCTATATCATCCTCTTTACAACTTTAAGTCAACTTTGACATTCCCTTATTTTCAAAAAAAAAAAAAAAAACTCAACATTTTTTAAAGCTCACTTTCAACAGCACATTCTCTAATAAAATAATTTTGGTGTAAACCTAAATCTTTCCCTACCATTAATCACGCATTCACCAAAAGATCACTATTACAAAATCTATTATCCCAAAAAAAAGGGCTCAAACAGGGGCTAATTTAAATTACAAATTACATCGCAGTAAGAAGTAAATAAGAATCTATCAGCAAGTAAAATTTTTATCCCAATTTTTAGTAAAAAATATAAAAACCCAAATTGAAGAGCAAAAACTCCAATTAGCCTCACTAAAATAGTAATAGTGTAGCTAACATTTATCACAAATACTCAAAAGAAATGTTTTTCATGAAATACATTAAAGAATCCAGTAAATAAATAAACTGTACGCATACCCATAGGCCATATACATACATAATCTACACATAGGTAGAGGCACCCACCGATCGGAGTTCAGGGTTGGAGGGATCGATGGATAGAGCATCGTCGATGGCATTCAGAGAATCCTTCTGTTCTTTTAGCTGGAGGTCCAACTGTTCTTCCAGAACCCTCTCTTCTTCCTCGTCCGCCATGAATCGGCTTACTCTCCGTGTGGGTGAAACCGTTGCCTCATCGCGTCGGTGAATTATGGGTATTGGGGAGGTTTAATATTTCCCTCAGTTGGTTTTGGAGCTTTTGGGGGTTTTAGGGCGTAAACATTTTTGTTGTTAGAGGTTTTATTTTGTTTAAACGTATAAATCTAATTTGCTCTTTTTTTAGAATAGTGGATCTAATTTTCCCTTAACTTCAATTCCTAAACCAATATTTTTCTGTGATTAAATCTTAGCCCAATTGCTCCAACATTAAAACCCATCTAAAGCAAAGTCAGCCAAAACGTAAAGAAACTAGAAATGGTAATTAGCACAAAACGTCCATACCTTTCAATATTATTGTGTAAAACATCACTACCTTTATTTTTTATTTTTTATTTTTACATTTTTACCCTTATTTTCACATTTCGTTGTAAAAAACGTTCTTCCATTTACTTACTAATAGTTACTCTGTTAATTCAATACAAAGAGCGAATTTTCATTTCAAACACCAATGGTGAAATAGTCTCAGCCCATTTATCCCCTTCATCCCGTCTTCAAAATTTACTCGAACTCTCTTTGGTGAACCATGCAACATGAAAGAAATCGATGAAAACCACAAATCCCCCTTTGTACGCCACATTGTTTGGCTTATTATAAAATTGGCATCCATAATGTACTTCAACAATGAAATATGGAGAATTAACACATGCATACAATCATAATAGTTCACATCAAACCAAGCAATAAATTGGAATGTTTCAGGCTTCAATTCAAAATGTCGAGTAAATTGATAAACACTGAATGCACGCTAAAATGGGCAGTGACAGAATTCACATCAACACTGAAATGGACATTGAATTCACATCAAAGTGAAATATGCATAGCAACAAAAAAACAATGAATGCACCACACTAAAATGGACATAAATTGGGGGAATGCACAATGGAATTAGATGAATGTACACAAAAATTTATGGAACAAACGCTATACCATAAAAAGTGGGTCGTCATCAGGATCTCTCGAAAATGGAGGAAACATGTTGCTCATAGAAGGTCTGCAAAACAACAATAAACAACTTCAAAACTCGACACAGACTCTCAATCATGTAAAGTACCAAAATAGGAAATGGAAAACAAAAATAACCAACTTGTAATTTTCCTTACCTTTGCTCGCTAAAAAATTTCAATGCCTGCTTCCACTATGCGTCCATGAGATGAGATGAGAGTAGATGAGAGGAGAAGGGAGGAAGGCTTGTACAAAAGGAAGAAAACTGGGATTTTTTGAAGAAAAACTCACAATGAAACATTCATGCGTAAGAGGAGATGGAGGGAATAAATGGGCTAAGACTGTCTTACTCTTAGTGTTTGAAAAGAAAATTTTCTTTTCATATTGAATTAATGAAGCAACTGACGATAAGTGGATGAAATGACATTTTTAGCAATGAAAGGTGGAAATAAGGGTGAACATGTTGAAAATGAAATGAACGTTTTGCACAATAATATTGAAAAGTAAGGACATTTTGTGCTAATTACCTAAACCTGAAAAAAAAAATTCAAATCCATTAAACGTAAATCTCACTCCTAGCGGCTACCGATGACCCACGACCACAACACAAACCTGAAAGCCATAGTAACAATAGGCCTTAGTTGAATTGTAGAAAGCTAGCAAGTTTTCTATTGCAAGTTTTTGCCCCTATCCGTCTCTAAATTTATTTGCAACTGGTAAACTCTCTCTTTTAGAATTTACCTTTTTTTGATTTATATTTCTGCTTGATACTTATACTGAATATTTAAAGCATCTATTGTGGTTTTTTTTGGGTTGATTTTCTGTTATTTTTTAGTTTACTCATACGTTTTTACTTTTCTATTTTCATTGTTTTTATGTGACTATTTATGCTTAAATCCATTGTACTTTATACATGTTTATTTTTGTTATAGTTTTTAGGCAATAAATTTACTAGAAAAGTGTGGATTTTCCTAGAAGAGATATATATATTTCTGTTCTTGATTGATGACTTTTCTAGAAAAGTGTGGATTTTCCTCTTAAAACAAAAATTTGAACTTTCGAAAATTTTAAGACCTGGAAAACTATGATTGAAAATCAAATTGGAAAGAAAATAAAAGTCCTTAGAACTGATAATGGCTTGGAGTTCTATAATACAAAATTTGATCTCTTCTATAAAGAAAATGGAATTTTAAGGCATAAAATTGTTCCATATACTCCACAGAAAAATGGAGTAGCTAAAATGATGAATAAAACACTTTTAGATAAGGCCAGGTGTATGATTATTAGTTCTAGAGTTCCGAAGGTTTTGTAGGGTAAGTTATGATGACAGCAGCTTTTATTGTTAACTAAACACCTTCCAATTCCTTGGAAGGTAAAACACATGAGGAGATATGGTATGGAAAAATTCTTGACTATTCTCATTTGAAAACTTTTGGTTGTGCTGTTTATCCTCATCAAAAATTTGGTAAGCTTGAGCCAAGATCTCTAATATGTGTTTTTATAGGGTATCATACTGAAGTAAAATGATATAGACTTTGGCCTAAAGAGTCTTAAGGTTTTTTAAATGATAACCAGTATGGATGTAACTTTCAATAAGTCCAATATACCCTACTTGAGTACTAAGAGTGATGAGATTTTTCCCAGCAATGTAGAAGGGAATTGTACCAAGCTACAGGTGTAGCTTGGTACTTCCTCTGATTTCATTAATGAAATTTAGAATGAAAGTGAAGTTCAAAAGACTGGTGAGGTAGGAGACATTGTAGAAAGTGAGGTTCAAGTGAATGATGGGGATCATGGTGCTACTTTAGATTATTATAAGTTGACTATGGATAGGACTAGAAGAGAGACTAGAGATCCTGCTAGGTTTAATGATTACCTTTATCTAGACGTTTTGTCCTATCAGGATTAGTTGTCAATTATCACTACATTGGCTTGTTGCCATGAATGAAGAGATGTCTTCCCTTCTTAAGAATGAAACCTAGAAATTGGTTTCCAAGCCTACAGGTAAGTCCATCATTGATTGTAAGTGGATTTATACCATTAATTAGGGAAACTTTGTAAAGCGGCATATCAGGTTTAAGGCTAGACTTGTAGCAAAAGGATTTACACAAAAACCTAGTATAGATTATAATAAGATTTTTTCCTCTATAATTAAATATACTACCATTAGAATAATGCTTGCATTTGTTGCTCATTATAGATTAGAGCTTAAACAAACGGATGTTAAAACGGCTTTTCTACATGCTGATTTCGATGAAACCACTCATATGTCTCAGTCACAAGGTTTTATTGATAAAAGAAATCTTGATCATGTGTGCTTGTTATAAAGGTTATTATATGGGTTAAAACAAACGCCTAGACAATGGTATAAAAGGTTTGATAACTTTGTTACATCTGTTGGTTTTATAAGAAGTGTCTTTGATCATTGCATGTACTTTAAGAAAATTAAATCTGACTATGTGATTGTTTACTTGCTCATTTATGTGGATGATATGCTATTAATTTGTCCTAATATATATGACATTAATGACATTAAAAAGTCTTTAAATTTTGAATTTGAAATGAAAGATCTTGGGCATGCTAAAAGAATTCTTGGCATGGATATCATAAGAAATAGGCCTATACATTTGCTAATACTTAACCAAACTTCTTATGTGGAAAAGGTTTTTGTCAAAATTCTCCATGCATGAATCTAAGTTTGTAACTTTACCACTTGCTTCACATTTCAAATTAAGCAAAGACCAATTTCCAATTGATGAATCTGACACTAAACACATGAGTAAAGTCCTATATGCCAATATGTTGGATACAATGGTTTGTACCAAACCTAATGTAGCCCATGTCATTAGTACCCTTAGTATGGCTAATTCTGGCCCTAAACATTGGACTGTCTTGAAATGGCTATTGAGGTATTTAAACAGGTCTTCTAAATTGGGTTCGTGTTTTAAATATTGCAATGGGGGAATTGTGTTGTAGGATTTTGTTGATTTTCACTATACCTGGATAAAGACAATAAAAATCAAATACTGCATATATGTTTACTTTGTGTGGTACTTGCATTAGTTAGAAGTCTNGACCTGTTATGTATACTATGGTGTGTACTCGTCCTGATGTTGCACATGCCATTAGCATTTTGAGTAGATTTATGGCAAACCCTGGTTCTGAACATTGGACTGCATTAAAATGGCTTTTAAGATACTTAAAAGGTTTTGTAGACTTAGGATTGCATTTTAAATCTTGTAAAGAGGGTGTTGTGTTGAAATGGTATGTGGATTCTGATTATTCTAGTAATAAGGACAATAAGAAATCAACAATTGCATATGTGTTTACTTTCTGTGGTACTTGCATTAGTTGGAAGTCTTAGTTGCAATCTATTGTAGCTCTATCAACCATAGAAGCTAAGTATGTAGCTGCAACTGAAGCCATTAAAGAAGCAATGTGGCTAAAAGGTTTGTTTTCTGAGATAAATAAATTATCTAATCATGTGTTTATTTAAACAGTCAGAGTGCAATTCATTTGTGTAAAAACCTAGTTTTTCATTAAAAAAACTAAACACATAGATGTTAAAATGCATTTCATTAGAGATGTAATTGTTAAAGAATCTATGATACTTGAAAAAAATCTCCACTTAGTTCAATCCTGCTGTTATGGGAACCAATGTGCTGCCTTTAAATAAGTTTAAATCTTGTTTACAAATCTTGAACATGGATATTGGGTAATTTTGTATATCATTGTAGGTACTTTCCACTTGATGCAGATGAAGTGCTATAAAGCTAACACTAACATGGTCTCGTTACCACTGGCATGAAAGTGGAGATTTGTTGGACGGTGATACCAATGTATTTAGTCCAATTGTAGGGCAATGATTAAACTTGGAATTGACCCAAATTGGTGCTTTTCCATTGACCGATGACTCAAAATGAAGTAGCCCATAACCCCGAGCCCAAAATAAGATGACATGTATACTGCTCTGGACCTTTGATCACTTACTGATATAAACAATGGTGATAATGTGTATAATAGGGACTTGAGTGGTTGCCCTAACTTGTACTTTTCATTCGAGTCTTGTGATTCTATAATGACACTCCATGGTCTTGTAGCGCAGACAATAAAGGACTCAAATTGATGTAATTCTTCATGGGACTCAATGAGTCTTATTGCGCTATTTGAGGACAGATCCTTTTGATGAATCTGTTGCCTAATGTTGTACAAGCTTACGCTTCTATTATAGAGAAAGGAAAACATCACAACTTAGGTACTGCACGTGAGACAACGGAGACCTTTGCTATAGTTGTTCAAAGGGATGAACCAGTAGCTTTGGTTGTTCGAGATAAAAAAGGTTCTTCTTAGTCCTACTCATCTAATCGCAAACATTTACATTGCTTTATTGTAATCAAGACAATCATGAACGAGACAAATGTTCGAAGTTGAATAGATATCTACCGGACACCCAAAACATGTACCAACCAGGTCCAATCAAGGGAGCATTTACTCTAAGCACAACAACAACCATCGATTTTCGGTTAACAATGTTAAAGATGGTCCAATGATGCAGGAAATTCAATCGATGATGAGTGGACTCTTCGATTTACAAATTCAACAGATGCTATCTATTGTACATGGTACATGGACATCATAATCTATCACTCCTAAGGCAAATGCTAATAATACTTCCTCAGGTTTGTCACAATCTCAGTTGATCTTCGATAGTGGTACAACATACCACATTACTTTATCTCCAACTTTATTTGTCAACATTAGGGATAATACTTCTTTGCCATCAGTTTTTATGCCAAGTGGTGAACACACTCCAATTATATCTACTAGAAATTTACCTTCGAATTCAGTTATTTCTTTAAACAAATGTGCTTGGTGTGCCATCCTGTACGATGGGTCTGATGTCCGTGAGTCGAATTACAAGAGATCTCAATTGTTAAGTAACCTTCTTCCCTTATTGGTATATTTTGCAGGACTTGATGATAAAGACGATGATTGGCATGGGTAAACAACGAGACGAGCTCTATTACTTGGTTGCAATGGTAACAGAGAAACCAAAACATAAACTACAATCTGCAGCAGCTATTACTACCCATTCATCATGTTCTCCAGTCACATCTTCCACACTTTTATGGCGCTGTCGATTGGGGCGTCTATCTTTATCTAGATTAGACTTTATGGCAACAAATTTGTTAAATTCTCCCTTTCATTTTGATAATACTTATAACGTTTGTGCACTCGCAAAACCGGCTCGACTTCCTTTTTCTACTAATTGAATTTCGTCAATTAAACCTTTTTAATTAATCCATCGTGATATTTGGGGTCCTTACAAAATTCTCCATCTCTCTAGTGCTAAATACTTTTTGACAATTGTGGACGACTATTCGCAACTTACATGGGTTTTTTATGCATCATAAAACCGAAACACAACATTTACTTGTCAAAATTTTCTCTTTTGTCTGAACACAATTCAGTCCTTCCATAGCCAACATTCGAGTTGACAACGGAGAGGAATTTATTTCTATGTGAGAATTTTTTAAACAGAAAGGCACCAATTATCAACATTCTTACATCTATACCATTCAACAAAATGAGGTTGTTGAGCGCAAACATAGACATATTCTTGAGTCAACACGAGCACATTGATTTCAAGCCCATCTTATTTTACATTTTTGGGCAGAATGTATATTCACTACTGTCCATATCATTAATCGTTTACCCTCATCAATTCTTTCTCATCAAACTCCTTTCGACCTTTATGACAATGTTCCTTCTTATTCTCTTCTTAAGGTTTTCAAGTGCCTTACATATGCTACCGATGTACATGTGATAGGAATGTAAAATACACATTTTACATCTTTATTTAATACGTTCATATGACTATTTTATGCCTAAATGTACTTATTATTCTCATATTTTAGTTTAAGTGGCAATTCGATGGATA
>CAIGRH010261573.1:0-10764 GCA_903798295.1 Fraxinus nigra | reverse complement strand
TATTTTTTATAAAAAATTTCCATGTTATTTTTTTTTTTTTTTTAACAATTGAAAAAAATTATATAAACATTGGGAAAAAAAAATTTCCCTTTAATGGACAATTTCCATGCAAAACAAAGTCAAACGAGTGGTATTCGATATGATAATTTTTTTTCAATTGGAACAAATTCTAGACCTAATGGTAAAAAAAATTATCACTTTTATGGACAATTTTCATAAAAAATAAAGTCAAACAGACACCAAACTTTCAACATTTTCTAGGTGAAAAATTATACCAATCAAACACAATTAATTGCTATTATCAGTCAAACAATTTCTAGGTAATTCAATTCTCTGTAATTCTTTTTCTTTCCACTCATTTTCCACATTTGCAATCCAACGGACTCTAAGTTCTTTATTTCAACCTAAACCATGTGAATCAACATATTCTTGTACAACACTACAATCAATTCTCATGCATAAATATATTTTACATGAGTAAGCAAAAATTTAACCAAAACACTCAACATATTCACAATTCATAAACTAATACGTGTTCTCAATTTTATACAATGCTATCTAACACACTCAGGAATGTAAAACAAAAATATATATTTATTTTAAAACATACACACAAATCACACAAAAACATTTAAAAATAACTAAACAATTAATATTTCACCCCCAGACTTAAACTAAACATTGTCCCCCAATGTGAAATTAAAGAAAAAAGGAGGAGTACTTCCCTGAGTGAAAAGTAATGGTTGTCTTCATTCCTATCTGCGTCAAGGTGAGGCAATGGTAGATTGATGGATGTTCAATGTTTATCCTATTTTCTCCTTCAAACTTGAGATTTAACCTACAAGAAAAGCAAACTAATTAGGAAATTATTAATAAAATTATAAATAATTATCTAAAGATAAGAGATAGAAAGTTTGGATTGCTTCTCAAGAAGCCTTTCTTTAATGTTATTAGCTTCACACTGCGGAGTGCTTTAGGTTGGATCTTCAAGAGGCACTTCTTTCATGTTTTGAAACTTTTCTTTGGCTTTGGATTTTTCTTCAAAATAGCATGGCCATGAGGATTAGGGACGGCTTCAACTCCGGTGTAGTACTCAAAACCTCTTTTGATTCAACAATGTCGAGAGGTTTCAAAGGCTCTTCTATATAGTTCTTTTTTCTTCAAGTAGATATGCTTCATAAGCCAAAAGAAAGTCAACCACATCCTTGCTCCCTATGTAACTTCCAGTAGTAGCTGTATCAATCTTTGAGTAACTGGTTGCTATATAATGCTCTTGAAAATCATAGAAAAAATCTCTTTCGTAATTTTTAGCCACGACTACATTAATTGATTGGACCATATGGCAAGTATCAACTTTTTCTAAGATTTTTTTAGCTTGATAAATGTTGAACATGACTTGCTCTTCAGCTCTTCTAGTTGCCCAGAATGGTAGACAAAGAATTAATGGTATTTCTTGATCTTCATCTATGTCCAAAACTATAAAGTTCACAAAGAAGATGAACTTGTGAACTTTGACCAACACATCTTCAATTATCCCCCTGGGGTATGTGATGGATCTATCATCTAGTTGCAAAGTGATGGTGGTTAGTTTCACTTCTCCAAGACCCAAATTCTTGAATAGAGATAGGGGCATCAAATTGATACTAGCTTCAAGATCAGAAAGTGCTCCACCAAGGGAAGAACCACCTATTATGCAAGGAATAGTGAAGCTACTCGAGTCTTTCAATTTCTAGAAGAGGTTCTTTTGACGAATGACTCTGTTGACCTATGGTTGACGTCTTGTTTTGATTATCACAAACAAATTGTTTTTTATCTCTAACAAATTGACTTCCATGTCTATAGTGAATATTGCATAAAGTCAATGACACGAAGTTCTGGGTCAAGTAATTTGTGTACGAAGATCGACGTGGAAATAAATTCGCAAATCGAGGCTATAAAGAACAATATTGAAACCCCGCAAAAAGCAGCCTCAACAAAAATTGAGACAAAAGTCGATGAACGATCAAGCAATGCACCTCAAGATGTTCAAAACATAGTACTTAGATGTTTTACATTCATGTAAAGGTAAAATGCTTCAACACTTGGCAAATCATCCTAAGAGCTTAAAGTGGATTTTTATGCATAAGAAAAATTATTTTCAAAAATCAAAATGATTGCATAAAATTATTATTGAGTCACTTACCTTGAAAATTGAGAAAGTACTTCAAGTAATTGCATTAAACAAAAAATCATGAAGGAAACTGTCCGGGGCCAAAACTGCCCAACCGGACGTTCGAATGAGTAACCCAACGTCCGGATGGCTCCAACGATCAGTTTATTTTTTAGCGTTGTAAACTCAAATGGCTAGTTTATTTTTCTTTGTCTGGATCACAACTGGACATCCGGATGGCTTGTCCGGATGGACAGAGTTTTTGGCATATTTGAATGATATAAATACTTTTCATTTGCTACAACTTTTCTTGAGCATTAAAGAGAGACTTTTATCGATCACAACTACCTTATTCTCTATCCTTAAGAAGATCAAAAGCATTTAAATCTTGAAAAACTTTTGAGTGATTAACTTTGTGAAAATTTCTAGTTCTTCAAGAAGTTTTTCATATCCAACAGAGCTATACTCATTGTCATCTATTGAAGTATTTGTCTCTTTTCCTCTTTCACTCAATGTTATATTCATCATTAGATAAGAAGAGAAGTCTATTGTTTGTAATATTCATTGTGGGTTGTGTTGAGGTCCCGGAAAGCTCAACGTTGTAAAAGGATCGGTGCTCCTTGATTGTAAGTCACCGGAAGGGTTGTAAAGGGTTGGATTGCACCATAAGTCAATCAACATAGTGAAAAAGGCATAATTCTATTGACTAAAAATAGAAAACAATTTCATTTAGGAACTCAACAACAAGAAGTTGAAAGTGAAATAAATCCAAAAAAGTGACAATAGTTAAAAAATGATAAACACTCAAAAAAGCATTAACTGTATTTCATCAAAACCTTAACATAGATCCAGGAATGGTTGATTTTCTTCTAAATGTTGTTTCTTTGTGATTATATTTGATTATATTTCACTTCTATTAACAAAATATAACTTCATATTAGGAACATAACATCCTATAAGTTGAAAGTAACAAAAATTTAAAAAAGTGACAAATTCGAAAAAGTGATAAAACCCAATGAAGCGAATAACACCATTCAAAACCTTAATTTAGATCCAAGAAAGATTGACTTTCTTCTACATCGTGTCACTTTTTTTATTATGTTTCATTTTTTTTAGTTAAACATAGAACATAACTTCAGTTCCGGAATACAATCACCTATAAGTTGGAAGTGATAGAAATTCAAAAAAAGTGAGAAAAGTAAAAATTGTGTATAGAGCATTGCGTTACTTCAAAAAATATTTATACAGTTGAAAAGTTGCATATCTCCCTTTTTGTTTGACTAATGCATGTCTTATTTGCCTTTTAGCGGAAGGGCTAAAGTCTACAATGGAGTTTTTAGGATTTATTCTAAATCAAAATTTTAAAAATCTCCATGCTACCTAGTTCTCTTATATACCACTTAATGTAGTTTCTCATACGTTGATGTCCAGCTATCATATTTTTTCCGCCTTTAAATCGTCCCTTAATCCCTACTTTCTCCCATATGCTTGCAGTTCCTTGATTTGAAGTTATATTATTCAGCAAGAACATGGTATTATTCAACAGGAGTGGTTAACGAAGAACCATGTGGAAATTCTAAGGATTTGTCCATTGTAAACAACCAAACAGCTCATTTTTTTAATAATGTCCTTTTACATGGTATAGAAGGATATAGTCAGGGCGAACCTAGCACCTGGCCAGTCCCCACAGTCGTCCATGCTGGATCCGTCAGAATTTATAGGTTGGAACTTGCCATTGTTGCAGATCTGCAATTGCCGGCAAGCCTAAGCCGGATGGATGATTAGGGAAGATAGTTCGTTGGATTTTGACCATTTTTTAAAATAATTTGTGGACCTTTGTCTTGAGTTTTTTTTCTTAAAATTAGGCCCATTATTTGTACCCAATGTCCCAGCCCCTGTCAATTGGATTTTGCAAAAAAACATACAAAGGCGCAAACCAAACCCTATATCTCCCACCTGCATGACTCAACCACCGATGTATTAATCTTAATTTTATTGCCTCATTTTAATTTAATGAAATATTAATAAACAATCTCGTTATTGCGATCGTCAACGGTTGACAGTCAATGGCCCTAGCTCACCAACATTCCTGGATTCGCCCCTGGATATAGTGGCGAATGGGATTGAGTTTGGTGGAGCTGAATCTCATTTATTTGGTTTTGGGCTCAATCTTATTTTGTATTAATTCCAAGTTAAAATAGCAAGTCTTCGTTTGTTTTCTATTCTGAAATTGTAGAATTCATTTTTGAATTACATCATGGGTCCCATCATTTACGTCATTGGTTTAAATACTTGCAATTATCATTTTTTGTAATTCTTTTATGCCCGCTCTTTTGTCCAATAGTGAGGAGAGTAGTGAAAAGTAGTGTTCTTGGAAAGAATGGTAGGGTAGAAAAAGTGAGGAAGAAAACAATAAACGTTACAATGAAATGTCGTATTGGTGTCTAATGAATACAATAAAAAATGGATTTGTGAAAAAGTAATGGTCCAATTTCTTCTACTTAGGACCAAAAAATGGGAAACAAACAAGCGCTAAATAAAACGTTGTTTTTTCGTTAAACATTAATGCCCTAGGTTTTCTTCAAATTTAAAAGGCAGGGTATTTTCCACTTTGAGGGGAAAAACAAGTGTGGTCTAATTTTCCCTTTGAAATCTCTCCTTAAAAAATTATACATAGGACTGGCCCAAATCTCTCCTTAGAATGTGGTCTGTCCTAAACTCGGCGGAGGTTCCTTTTCTGGGCTAAAAAATTTGTGGACCACCAGTTTACAGCCCAGTTTCCTCGGTCCTATAAAATGAGCGATATCATTTAGGTTAGAATCCCTTAGTGTGATTTGTGAAGCATTTTCTGATCTCTCAAGCGCCGCCGTCGAAGGATTCATACCTCGGTTAATCAAAATGGTGGGTTCTAATACGATTGATTTCAATATGAAATATGTAAACGGTTGAAGCTATTTTCTTTGTATTTACTAAAAAATTTGTGTGTTTGTGTGGTTTCATGGATATATAGGTTCTCCCGAACGATGTCGATTTGCTGCATCCTCCATTGGAATTGGAGAAGAAGAAGCACAAGCTCAAGCGTCTCGTTCAGTCCCCCAATTCTTTCTTCATGGTAATTTCTACCACTGTCTGTTTTGTTTATTCAATATCTTTTGCACCCCTCTTGATCTTCTCTTTTCTTTGTTTTTTGCATTAGGATGTGAAATGTCAGGGTTGCTTCAACATGTGAGTTATTCGAGTTTTATTTATTGGGCCGATGTTATTTATTGATTTTGTGGGTGTTTAATGGATCATCTGATGTGTGTTTTTTTGAAATGAAATTTGGTTCAGAACCACTGTTTTTAGCCACTCCCAAACCGTTGTCGTCTGTGGTAACTGCCAGACAGTGTTATGCCAGCCCACTGGTGGTCGTGCACGGCTCACTGAGGGATGCTCTTTCAGGAGAAAGGGGGACTGAGACTACTGGTCGACTATTACATTTTCTTATTCAGACTTGGTTTCCAATGAATTTTTGATTTTTTAGTGTTTTCAGTTAGTTTATGTCTCGTCTCAACTTAGGAAGTGCACTTGGGGGACGGGTTTCTCTGTGCGAGGTGCTACTTATCCCATGCCATGAATTGTTAAGTAATTTGATGCTATTTTTGCTAGTAGTTTTCCTTTTAACGTATTGTTTTGAAGTATCTGTTATAATTTCTTGGGTTTTTAATACTGAGCAACTTATTAGTTTGAAAAGACCTTGGCTTCGGGTTCCATTCAAGGCATGTATGATCTATTTATTTCCCAATTTCTTCTTTTATTTTACATGCATGGTGCATAACATCTTGCCACAAAATGGTAGTTGGCATTATAAGTTCACATTTGTGCAGTGAACATAATATGCTATGCTAGAGACAATATGTGATTTATTACTTTTAATGAAACTATAGTATCTCTTTAGGAGAGAGAGAGGCCCAAATTAACATGACCAATTTGTGATTGCAACAGATCTTGTTGGATTTGATCTTCCAATAGGAATAGAGTTACATAACTTATGCATGAACCCTAATTGTTGGGAATAAGACCTTGTCGTCGTTCTTTTAATTGTAGTGTCCTGAACTTGGAATTATCTGCATGAAGCTAGTTGCTCTGCTTTGTTGCTATTATTTGGTAGTGATATTAAGTTATTAGGATTGCTCTGTTTCTTGAGGTTTTGACAACACCCAATTGAGGTTCTAACTGTCCTTGCAAATCTTGACTAACTGCGACATATCGATAAGAGTAATTTCAAGATATTTACTAGTTGTATGGAGAACATTTTATTAGTAACTAAGTTTCAAGAGTGTAGGGATATTTTAACAATGAGTTAATAATTTCTCTAGTATTCCTCTGCACTGTGCAAGTCAATTTAAATATACTTCATTTGAGAATAGAAGAAGGTTAGCTAACAAGTAGTTCTTAGAAAAAACACGCAGGTGGAAGTGTTGAGAGGTATTTGAATAGAAACCACGACTAGCTAAGAAGTATATTGTTCCATTACTGTAATGATAGATGGTTGAGGATGAGAAATGTCAAGTTCTTGAATCTTGAGAAACACGAAGTTCTTGAGCTCGTGATTAGAGGTAACTGGTTGATCGAGGAAGATGAATGTTTATAATTCGTATAAGAAAAATCCTGCAGCTGGAGTGAAGAATTTATTTATTTATTTATTTATTTTTTTCCAGAAGGAACCTTGAGGTATGGTAGAAGTTGTTTTATGTGCTCTGAGTGAGTGAAGGTTGATCTTAAGTAATGTCATTGCATGAACTGAGAGTTTATAGACTGCAAAGGCATTGTTTGGCCGTGTAGGTATTGATTATTACCAATGACAATATGTTACAGGATAGTATCAACTAAATTACGACCTTCACGTAAGTTGCCTTTGGACAACCTCAACACCTCCATTGATTTGCACTCGAGTCAGTCTGACATCATTTTTTTTTTAAATTTTTATTGGCTGTTGAAGAACATGGTTGAAATTACTAGTATGAGTGAAAAGTCCACAGGAAGCAGGCAGTTTGAAAGGAACCTGTTTGGGCGGTAGGCAAGTTTTGTGAATATTGGCCACCAAAATTCAAAAAATTATGAATATTTTGCCAAATAGGATAATATTCAGCTGCAGGCAGACTGTAGAAACTGCTGGAATTGTGTAAAAACCAGCTAGACAAATTCAAAATTTCCAAAGGGGAATGAAAATTTGAAATCTATACTCAAAATAGGTAAAAATCTGCTACTTGTAAAACTTGAATCTTGCAAGAACAAAACTTGAACTTCTGGCCGGATTCAACCGTACAACCTACTGGCCGATTATAAATCTTCCAAGAAGGGGATTGAAAGTTCGAAAACAATACCCAAAAAGGGTAAAGTTGCATCAAGAATAAACTTTAATCTTCAATGGCTTTGCACATAGTGCTGACCGAATTCAAATAATCGAAGGAGGATTAAAAGCTTGAATCTTTCAAGGTCAATGCAAAAACCAAACTGGCCAAATTCAATTCTTCCACAAGATGGGAGGAAACATTTGAAATTTCAAGCTAGAATCTCTAGGGAGGTCAAGTGAGATTTCTCTTACTAGGCTGAGAGCATCTCTCTAACTACTTAATCGAGAGCTCTTTCTTAAGATTAGTTTTGTTGTTCACATCTATTTTCCTTTAGCAAGGAAGAGGATGTCCATGATTGGGATGACTTTAATGTTCGGAAAGCAATGAAGAGATCCAAGCTCGTTAACGGGGACACACACACACAATGTGTTTTAATGAGAATTGGAAAAATCAGTTTTTTTGACTCAATGCTCGTGGTGCTTAATGTGTCTGTGCCTACAAGCCTCATTCTTTACAATAAGAAATCAGAAATTCTCTGAAGACATAATTTTAGGAAAATTCTCACAAATATCGCTTTATCAAATTTTTTCAATATAATAAGAAGTAAAGAACATGGGATTGATGATTAAAATGAATGAATATTGTTTAGATAGAGTAAATTGGATGCACATGCATGTTTGAGCAATCATCGATATTCCTCATAGAACCAATCATCTTTAATAAGGGTACCAAAACAAGGATTAGGTAACATGATCCTCAATTCGGAACTCCCTTTAAGCAATTAATTAAAATTGTTTTGTTGAACTAGTGATCTCTTTAGTTGTCCATCTAATACATTTTGTTACGTTACACATTGACCTCTTCTGAAGGTGACGTGCCTTTGAGGTGTTAAAAATGTATAAGAAAGACAACGAGTTTGGGCTCTCATCACACCATTATTTTCCATTCCTAGTAACCAAACATCTATTATAAGTCATGTTTGTTGTTTAAATATCAACCAATTGACAAAATTATAATATTATAGTTAATAAAAATCCTAATCATTAGCTTTTTGGTGTTGAACAAACATCACATGCACTCAATCATGTAGAGGCAAAAACCCAAAACCATTCTAGAAATGAATGGCGAATAATTATTTAAAAGAAATTGAGAATATTAGACATGGAATATGGAGAGGAAGGCGAAAGGGAATTGTTTCGTCTTATTTGAATGCCTTCACATGCAAACTACCTCCCTCTTTCTATTTAACTATTCGGAAGTCGGTTTAACACATTAATTCCACTCTTTATGTGTGTGTGTGTGTATATATCGTGATATACCCATCAGGACTCATTCATCAAGTTCTAGCTCGATCTCTTGGCGTATAGCTAATTACAAGATCAAAGATATATATGATGAACCCGTTCAAGAGCAGCAACAGTGCTAAACAGAACCAAACCGGAGGAAAATTTCTGGGAGTTCGGAGGAGGCCATGGGGACGATATGCTGCAGAGATACGCGATCCCACCACAAAGGAAAGGCATTGGTTGGGCACCTTCGATACTGCAGAGGAGGCCGCCCTGGCCTACGACAGAGCGGCATTGTCTATGCGCGGCTCTGGTGCCCGGACTAACTTTTGTTACTCGGAGTCAGACGTTGTAATGCCTGCAGCTGGTAATTCTTCTGTCACTAACAATCACATCCATCGCTTTTCCGAACAATCTCCACAGCTGATGATGGCAGCTGACTGCCCAAATGAAGTGTCATCATCTGTCTCTGAGCCTTCTTCTATGTGGCCGGGTTATACTCTCGGTGACACTGTCTATCAGCAACAAGTTTCTGAAAGTGAAATGAACCAAGCATTGTCCAATTCCCACCAAACGCCAGGAGGGACTGAGCAACCATCAGATTTCATCCCCGGTGTGATGCAGTCAGCAGGTTATGACGAGGGACATTATAACCAAGGCGAGTGGACAAGTAATCTATTTGGGTGCGACGAGGCAAGAAGAGGGTCACCTAGCAGCCTGATATTTGATTCTAGTTATGTACACAGTCCACTTTTCAGTCAGATGCCTCCAGTTCCGGATGCTGATTCTTTGGAAACTTTTCATTTGGATTCTTCGGCCTATTTCTTCTGACCCTTCTCGCTTTCACTTAAATGCGGATAGGGAACCTACCAAATTTTTAGATTATAAACTTACTAAGCTAGTCCCCTCACCTCTCTTTCTGAACTTCACTTGTTCTTGTTTACCTCTTGCTTCGTTTGTGTAGATCATCATTATTTAGGGGAATATGTTTCCCAAATCGTAAGGCTGGCTTACATGATAATCTCCTATTAAACCCACACTACCCACAACTTGTGTAGTGTTTAGAATTCCAAGTAACGTATCGAGTGGGCGGCTAGATGGGGTTGTATCTGTTTTTCTCTTTTTCTTTATGAAGGATGTGACTTCCCTTTTGCTCTTTCCTTGGATTCTTGTTGGTATTATACAGGCCCCAAAACACAAAGTAATGTAGAAAATAAGAATGAGCACAAGAGATTTTTTTTTCCCTAAGGCCCGGATGTCCACTCAAATTAAGGCTAATCACTCGTTAAGCATTCACTGAAGTGATTATCACTTCAATTCACTAGAAACCAACAAATTTATCAAGAACTAGTTTATAATACAACAGATCCACAAAAGATATGCCTTCAAACTCAATTTTCTCTCAAAGATACCCTCAAAACACAATTACACAAAGTAATCAAAGGTTACTGCCCATAATAAGAATAGAATCACAAACCCAAGCCTTAATCAACACTAGATCTCACCAAAAAATCTAAGAACTCAGATTACAGACGAAAATCAAAGGTTTTCAGTGAGAGAACAGAGAGAGCAAAAAGTAGAGAGAACCCTAGAATAAACTCGACGAATACAGACAAATGAAAGAGTCAAGCCAATAATAAAAGCAGTCAGAAGCATCCAACGGTCACAACCTGTCCACGTGTTGTAATCTCAGCCATTGAGATAAGTGTATTGAGCTGCCAGGTTGCATTCTAGTTTGGGTTGGGCATCTCATTTAATTAAGGGATGCATCATAGGGCCAGAAACAAATTACAGTATTGGGCTACATCATTAGGCCCAAATTGGTTAAGCATCAAAACTTAACAATTTGAGATATTCAATTTTATTGGAAGCAACAAAGAAGAGAACTTCGAATTCGTGTTGAAATGTGGAGACTTGTTCTTTCTGTTGGACAAACCATCCATTTTGGCGAAATTCTTGCTGCTAGTTTTTTCTTGTTCTTCATCAACTTTGT